>JARHVA010004668.1:50000-310000 GCA_037957365.1 Torreya grandis | reverse complement strand
CATTCTCATAGATACCACATATAATGGTACCTTATCATTTAACTTGTGACAAAGCACCTACTATGTAATAAGGCCTATAACCACCTTCTAGAGGTTTAGAATCTATGATGTATACATATCATCTACACTGACTATCCATCCTCTCAATATCATCTCTAAGCCTATAGCCCACATGGCCAATGCTTTCCTCTCCTCTACTCTATCTAGTATCCATGTGGTCACTGGTGCTCTTGATATGGGTAACTTGAGGATGGCATGGACATATTATAGTGTGATGTCCACCTTTATCACATCCCCATCTACCCCTCATCTGAAGGTGTTAGTCATTCCCAACATCTTAGAAACATGACTAATAGGTTAATGTTGAGGGGTATCCTACACATATTAGCTATACCTCATAGACTCATGACTACAAATATAGCTTGATCTCCATCTAAAAATCTATCCAAAAAATCTAGAAACTAAGACACATCTACCAACCTTTATAATCTCAACCATCTATGCAACTCATAAACAACAAAGGATATATTATTTCTTTCATATCATTAATCACAATACATTATTTATATACATCATTTTTTATTTTAATTAAAAACAAGACTAATTGTTTTTCCTTATTCATTTTATCCTATTTCTATCTTACTATGTCATATTACCATCCTTTGGTCATATTAGGCCATTCTAGCCCTCTTTTGGCTTTCTGCATGCTTTTCTATGCTTGTTATGGTTCCCTAGTCAACCTAGTTTGACCAAAATTTCCCTAATTTTGTCATTGACGTTAAATTCCAAGTCAACCCTCTTATCTTTCCCTCCTTGGTACTTATTTTTCATTCTAGCCTTATATACTAGGGAATCACTTTGTTTTAGCCTTTTTAGACTATGGATTACAATAGGGCAACCCATACCTACTAGGTCAACCTAGTGTAGCTAATGTATCTAAATAATTTTAGGGTAATATATTACTATATATACAATTTCATTTACCACCATTTATAAGAAATAATAATTAAGTGAAGAAGTACAAATGAACATCTACCTCTTGACAATTCTACTTGGGGAATAAAGCTTTAGGGTTCAATACTTTCTTTAGAGTTCGAACCTCATCTTGTGGATAAGTCTTTTGGATCCTTATATAGGTTTTGTAGTTTAGATCTAATTTGTCTTAGTTATCTTTACATATCATAGTAATCTCTTGCAAATCACCTTTGCCAAGGGGGAGATTGAGGCTCGACAGGTTCATCTTCAAAGGTAAGTATTCATAACTTTATTATTCTTTTGTAAGAGTATATAGGGAGTGCATTTGTATACTTCTCTTCCATGTATTAGGATTTTGTATACATTGACATGAGTATATTTATTTTATACGTGTTTAGTTTAGCTATTTTTTTTTTTTTTCTAACCCCCACTTTGTGCCACAAGCTTTGGTGTGCACTAGATTAGATTTGCTTTTTATTGTTATTAGATTAGTGAAATATTAAATCATAGGACATGTTTAGGGTTGTTGTGTGATTTTTTTAGACTAAAAGCTTTGGAATCCTACTCACATGGTGTGTTATGACAAGTGATCCCCTAATCGGGTCTAGTGGATCCTCACATCGGTCATGCTCTCGATTAACAATTGTATGCCCCTAATTGAAAGTGTAGGTGTGCTCTATCCCATCTGATCTAAGATTGATTTATGGAAATGATGCATTTTTTTATTTTATACACTATTCATTATGTCATTTTTATTCACCAAGACTTAGTTGTAGCCTAAAAATCCATTGAGGAATGACATCATTCTAGAACCATTTACCAACTATATGACTTCATCTAAAGATGGAAAAGGGTAATTATCCTTCTCAGAAGATATGTTCAAGTTATGGAAATCAACACAAAGTCTGATCTCTCCATTCTTATTTCAAATGGGCACAAGGTTAGTAACACACATGGAGTGCCTTATAGGAAAAATTATCCTCACATCAAACCATTTATTCACCTCTTTGTAAATCAATGGTTTTAGCACTAGATTTAATGGTCTTTGTCTCTACTTGAAAGGCTTCCTTTAATGGAATAGTGTGAGTAATCACACTAGTATTAAATGTCTTTAGGTAAACATATGATCATGAAATAATGTCTTTGAAATTGGTAAAGAGGGTAGCTGCTTTCTTTAATTCTTCATTAGTGTAAACAAGACCAATGTTAACATTATGTTCATTTCTATGATCTCTTAAGTTGTTTTTAGTCTTCCCACTTACTCTAGGTTTCTTGTCCTCAACTTATTATTTGTCCAAGTAAAAAATTCTCTCTAAAGATATCATGCCTTTAGGGATCTGATTCTCTTTGAGCTAAATCACCCCATCTTGACCTTCTTTAGAATTCTCCACATAACTCTCATCCTATTCATTAATGATGGAGGATTCAAATATGCCAACATTACATAAGAAATCAGTTATCTACTAGTCATCATCAAAGACTTGAAAGTGATTAATTTTTTATAGCATAGAGGGGCATGAAATGATCTCCATCATGAATTCTTGCAAGTTCAAGGCTTTTAGAGGTATTAAGTTAGTTTTTGCTGAAGCTAGAGTATCTACCAGCTGATTTTGTTCTATGGGCATTTAAAAAATGTTGAATAAGTCAAATTATTCAAGTAAAACCCATGCTATGAATTTATACTTCCTTAAGAGAGATAGTTTACATTAATATCTGCTTCTAATTTGATTCAAAACTAGTTTAGAATCACCATAAACTAGCAATTATTTAACCTTATGTTTAATTACAGATTGAAGTCCTAAAATGAGGGCTTCATATTATGATAAATTATTAGTGCAAGATAACTCTAATCTATATGAATAAATTTACTCTTTACCTTTAGGATTTATTCAAAAAATTCCAATGCTTGATCCTTTTTTAGGTTGTGCGTCATCAAAGTGTAGTGTCCATGGACCTTTGTATTTTTCCTTTTCAATATCGCTATCACCTATAACAATGTTAGAGGTATCTAAAGTATATACACCTAAGTCATAAGATTGGTAATTTACCTTTTATTTATTGGCATTATACTCTATGATTGTGTAATTCATCTTGGGCTCCTAATCTATCTTGATTTGATTAGGGATCCCTTGCCAAGGTAGTCACATATGAGAGAAATTTGTAGACATATATCCATTTAATGATTTAGTCTAACCTCAACTTAGTAATAGTCCATATGCCTTAGGTATATCAAGGACATGGATGTTAATAAATTATTATATTCTAAGCCCATGAGCCAATTTTATATGAATATTTAATAATTCACCAATTACCTTTACCCTTGAGTTGTTTAACTGCACTATCACCTTTTCATATTTAACTGGGTTTATCCCTAGTTTGTCACAAATTCCTAGAGGCATAATATTAGTAGAGGCACCAGAATAAAGTAAATAATTATGTAGGTTATTACCAAATATTCTAATAGTTAATAAGAATGGTGGAACCTCATGTTTAGTTTTGTACATTACAACATTAGCATGAGCTTGTTTAGCCTTGTTAGAGCTTGCATTCTCATTTAGTGATTTCAATAGTAGATCATGTTGTTCAATGATTTCTGTGAGAGATCATGTAATTTAATGTTTTCCTTGATCTTCTTCATGTCCTCCACTATATTTTATCCTCCATTTGATGTTGTATATCTCACCCCCCATTATTGGTTGACTCTCTTTACCCTTGGGGTGTGGAGGGTTGTTATCCATCTTTCCATCAGGAAGTGTATCTATCTTGTTAGGTGAGGTGGAAGTTGTCAGAGGTGATTTTTGACCTTGACTCCTTAAGGAATAGTTTCTTCTTTGGTATTTATGGAAAGTATGTACCTCCTCAACATTTTATTTAGGTTCATTTTCATCTTTCCTAGGGAAGTCGTAAGTCTCCACCATGAGGATAAGTTCAAGTGCTCTAGAGGTATCATTGGAGTTATCAAAGCTTCTAGTGTTGTTTTGATTATTAGGATTCATGTTGAATCCCTCCATTTAGCCCTAAATAACTTTAAAATCATAGTAGAACTTCCTATAGTCTAGCTCTCCATTTCTACCATTGTGATGCACTCGACACCAATTAGGCAAGGTCATCTCATAGATGTTTATTTTGAGTAATTTTCTTAAAGGATACTCACTATTATTGTTAGATCTATTGAAATTTTTATTATACCTTTGAAACCCATAATTTCTATTAGAATTTTTAGTAGTATTTCCTATCTACTTCTTGAGATTTAATAAATAATTATAAAGATTTTGGATAATCCTTTGGTTGGAGTCTAACTCTCCCTTTGGAGGCTCTGAGCTCTTGGTTGGGATAGTAGCTTAGACATTTGTGTTTTTCACTAGCATCATGGTTTGATTATTCTAGGGATAAGCCCCAACACTTTCTTGGTTAAATAATCCAAGTTGTTAGTTTGGTGAAGAATGACTCAAAGGTAACTAGTTGAGGACCATGTAATGTCCCCTTTTTAGCGTGATCTTGTTTTATGATTATTAGCCTATTATGCGGCCTTCGTAGGCTGATAGGATGGATAGAGGGTCTTGATGGAGCTTGGCTTGGCTTCAAATAGCATAATTTTTCTAGTTGGCTTTCGTTTGGGCTCTTTCAGACATATATTGAGGGAGATATTAATATTTGGTTGATTTAATTAAATATTAATTATTAGTCCTATTTTTAAATTATGAAACCCTAATTCTTAGTTATGAAACCCTAATTAGGGCAAGCACACCTTTTAGAGGATATAAGGGTTTCTCATTGGAGGGAGGCCAGAATAAGATTATTTATGATTATTGATTTGAAGACAAATTTTGCTAAGTATTTTCTAAGAAGACTGAGCCAAGGGTTCTAGTATTCCATTTGCATTGGAGAACATCCACTCTTGAGTGTGTGTGATTTAGAGGTTGTGAGATATCAGCCGATCTGTTGCCAGTTTGAGAGATAACTTCATACAAAAGTTATCACAAAGATTTATAGGTATTTATTTCATTAGGTTTTGATTCAATAATTATCCAGATTAAGATCTTCTATATTAGTGCCATATTTCTTGAGATCAGGCATCTAGCATACAAGCCATACTATTTTTTTGCTCTTGTATGGAATCCATACCATTCTATAGTAGGTCAGATAGCACTACAAGGAGCTCAGAGATTGACATCGGCAGTCTAGAGACTGACATCGGTCGATTGAATACCAACATCAGTAGAAAAGACCAACTGACAGAGACTGACGTCAGTAGTGTATCGATCGACTGCAATATAATAACCGACGTCAGTGACTACGTTTTTTTACACAGCAACCCGAGCCATACCAGATCTAGGGATTAATTTCATATTTGCAGAAAGATCAAGTTTTTTGAATAATATTTGATATTATTTTAGATGCATGACAGAGACTAAATATTATAATCATCTAGAAGAATAATAAGATCATTGATTAGCCAGTTTAGATATTATATTGCTGTTATTTATTTATTTGAATTTATTTCAAAAAATCACATCTTTATTCATACAAAATCACCAAAAAAAATAGAATACACAAAAACAATTCAAAACATATAGTTTCAGAGTTCAAGGGAAACAGGGGTTTCTATAGTGGTATCAGAGCTAAATCCTACCATCCTGAGGGTTTAGCAATGTTATGTAGCCATGAGAGTTGGGACAACATTTCTCACATTGTGTCTGATGGCTAAGAAAGAAGCTATCAAATATGTGACACTGCATCTTGAGGGGGTAGCTCATGATTGGTGGCACCACGGGATGGTGACACTCCAGCATGATCGAATCACATCTTATCAAGTGTTTGTGGATAGGCTGGTGGAGCATTTTGATAGGAGGGATCTAGAATCCTATTTTTGAGAGTTAGCTTAGTTGCGCCAAAGTGGTAGTCTAGAGTCTTACATTGGTGACTTCCAGAAGTTATCTGTCATGGTTTTTGACATTTTAGAGAGGCGACTTGTAGTGCTCTTCATGGAGGGATTGACAGAACCATTGAGAGGTTGGATCAAAGGCTTTGATCCCCCTTCATTACATGTAGCTATGAAGAAGGCATGTAGTATGGAGATGGTAGCCCCATCTAGTAAATTTAACTCCAGAGGTACTTCTTCATCTAGGGACAATAAGGGCTTCAAAGGAAATAAAGAGGGATCAACTTTCAATAAAGATAAATCAGGTGTTAAGAATGATTCAAAGGCCAATCTAGTAGCACCACCTTTGGATCGAGAGGATCTTAATGATCTACATAGGAAGAAGCTTTGCTTCTACTGCAAAGGCCCCTATGATGCCAATCACGATTCTCCTTTGAGGCCTAAGGGCAAGGCAAATCACGTGATGTGGTTTTTTTATGAGGATTCAGAATCAAAAGATTCTAAATAGCAAGAGAGTTTTAAGGAGTCAAAGGTAGAGGCTTCAAAGCTTAAGATAGAGGCAGATTTAGAGATTCATATATAGGAGGCACGCCTAACTAGCATTCAGCAGGATGGTTCATTCAGACTCCATGGAGTTTTGGTAGGACGGAGGGTCATCACCCTTCTTGACACAGGAGCCACACATAATTTTATAGATGCTAGATTTGTGGAGAAGCGTGGACTCACTACCAAGGATTTTGTGGGAATTAGAGTTAAGGTCACTGATGGTTACACTCTGAGATGTGAGCAGATGATTAGAGACCTCCCATTGTGCTTGAATAACTATGAGTTCAAGGCTGACTATTATGTGGTGAGCATGGGGGATATAGACTTAGTCTTGGGCATGAAGTGGCTTCATTCATTTTAGGAAGTCACTCTTCATCTCAAGGACATGGAGATGTATTTTGATGTTGATGGGAAGACACACATTCTTAAGGCAATACGGGATAACAACATCAAAGCCATTTTTTTCATCGAATGGAGAGGCTCATACGACACGACATGGTAGAGTGGGCTACTGAGTGCACATTGGCACCAATACAGGAGAGATATGTGGATGAGCTTTGTCTTGAGGTGAGTTCAGTTCAAGAGTTAGCACATGTGGTAGGGACTCAGCTTTATTTTAAAGTCAGGTCACATGTTGATGATGATATGATTTCTTCACTTGAGTTGCTAGTTGATTTCCAATCATGGATTGGATGTTGGGATCCTTATCTTGGTACTTGGGATGATTTGATGCCATGGGATGAGAGTTGCGATAGACACAGCATGGTGATAGGTGTTGGGGTTGATAGTTTGCCGGTACATGACTTAGAGCAGGAGTTGATGGCAAGTAGATTTAGTTTGTGTTGTTACTATCTAACATGTGATGTCTCTCCATTATCAGTGATGTCAGTTGTTTGGGTGTTGAATACAATGTCTTAGTTGCTGATTTTTGTACTATTGATGTTGATGATTTCTTCATAGGGGTTGATTGGTGACATAAGGGACATTACACAACCTTTTCCTTGGGATCTAGGTGGAGTGATGTTAACTTGTTGTTGAGATTGCTTGGGGACAAGCAATTTCAAGGAGGGCAGACTGTAATGTCCCCTTTTTAGTGTGATCTTGTTTTATGATGATCAGCCCATTATGTGACCTTCGTAGGCTGATAGGATGGATAGAGGGTCTTGATGGATCTTGGCTTGGCTTCGACTAGCAAAATTTTTCCAGTTGGCTTTCGTTCAGGCTCTTTCAGACATATATTGAGGGAGCTATTAATATTTGGTTGATTTAATTAAATATTAATTATCTGTCCTATTTTTTAATTGTGAAACCCTAATTATTAGTTATGAAACCCTAATTAGGGAAAGCACACCTTTTAGAGGATATAAGGGTTTCTCATTGGAGGGAGGCCAGAATAAGATTATTTATGATTATTGATTATTGATTTGAAGACAAATTTTGCTAAGTATTTTCTGAGAAGACTGAGCCAAGGGTTCCAGTATTCCATTTACATTAGAGAATGTCCACTCTTCAGTGTGTGTGATTCAGAGGTTGTGAGATATCAGTCGATCTGTTGCCAATTTGAGAGATAACTTCATAAAGAAGTTATCAAAGAGATTTACAGGTATTTATTTCATTAGGTTTTGATTCAATAATTATCCAGATTAAGATCTTCCATATTAGCACCATATTTCTTGAGATTAGGCATCTAGCATACAGGCTATACTATTTTTCTACTCTTATACAAAATTTGTACCATTCTGCAGTAGGCCAAACAACACCATAGGGAGCTCAGAGACTAACATCGGCAGCCCAGAGACCAACATTGGCTGACTGAATACCAACGTCGACAGAGTAGGCTGACTGACAGAGACCAATGTCGGCAGTGTATCGACCGACTATGGTAGAATAACGGACGTTGGTGACTATGTTTTTTTACACAAAAACCCGAGTCATACCAGATCTAGGGATTAATTTCAGATTTGCAAAAAGATCAAGTTTTTTTGAACAATATTTGATATTATTTTAGATGCATGACAGAGACTAAATATTGTAATCGTCTAGAAGAATAATAAGATCATTGATTAGCCAGTTTAGATATTATATTGTTGTTATTTATTTATTTGAATTTATTTCAAAAAATCACATCTTTATTCATACAAAAACATCAAAAAAACTAGAATACACAAAAACAATTGAAAACATATAGTTTCAGAGTTCAGGGGAAACAGGGGTTTCTATAGACCAGTAACTGATTTAAGGTAGGTTAGTTTTGGTATATATTTGGAATGATGTTCAAAGTACATATGATGGGATCAAAGTTGGGAATAAAAAAGGTAGGGTATCATTGTAGATGAATCTACTCATTGATGTGGATTACTTTAGAATAGGATAAGGGTAATGTGTCAATGCCCACATCTCTTCTTAAGAAGACAAAAATCATAAGATCTAAAGTATTTTTGTATATTTCCAAAGCTAACTCATTATTAGGCTTATATGGTGGGGATGTCAAGGTGTACATATTTTGGAACCTAGTATTGAACATTATTATTAGTTCTTTTTAGTCCCTCTTCAGGGTGATAAACCATTAGTACATGACTCTTGGGCTAACTACTCTACCAAGCTAAGCATTAAAGGTGTCATTAAACTTATTGCATCCCGTGATGGATTTTTTGTGTAGATTAAGAAACCAATCATAGGCTACATCTCTATATGTTAAAGGAAAGAGATGGTAGGATAAATCCTCATGATTGACATTAAGAAACATTAAATATGATTTGAAGGACTTGATATGCTCCTCATTGATCACCCTACTGGTGGGAGTAAAGAGAGGTAGATACATCTCTAGATTTGTAGGAAAATCATGCATAACTCTATGGATGTTGATGGGTAAACCTACTAACCATACCATGACTGGTACCAAGGGTGACAAATTATAGTTTGATGGAGAATTAGGTTGATTATTAGACTTTATAAACCTACCTTTATCTGTCCTGGCTTTCCTATGGGTTTTTATAGATGCTAAAGGGGTTATACACTCACATTGGGATCTAGTTCAAATCCTAGACAACTCCAGGATGTAGAATAGGTTCTAAGAGCATAGGAACAAAAAAGATGGACTCTAAAGACACTAAATACCACAAATATTGATAGATATAACATAAGAAACACTATATCAAGTATATTTTCCTTGATCTTTGAAGATATAGGCTCACGAATCTCAAATTTCTCAAGATTTGCATAAATATTTGTTAGCTCTTTACTAAAACTTGTAAAGATCAGTATCAAACCAACATTTCAAATAGAACCCAAATCTATTCACCAATAAAATACCATTTTATTGTTTTAAAATACCTTAATGCACAAAGCTATGCAAATATTTACTTAAATTAAAATGTAATAGAACAATTAAGATCTTAAACACTTCGATATAGTATGAGCAACATATTAGAGAGTGATCTTTACAAAAATATCCCAATTATTTGACCATATTATACCAAAATTTGCAAAGATGATTAAAATAACCTCTAATATATATAAATAATAGGGTATTTCACCTATCTTTACATGAATTTAAGCCAAGATCTAGATTATTTTAGCAAACTTGCATAAATGAACACTGATTTGATGAAATCTTCCAAAGAATGAAAATATTTATGTAAATAGTGTAAATCATTTATGATCTTTAAAAGTATCCACATATTTTAAAATAAGTAAATAGGTACATAATGAATTACATTTAAAATTCAAAAAATATGTATGAAAATAGTTGCACGAGGGCCTCCTTCTAGCACCAACTTTTCCCTCCCTATTGATGCACTTTTAGTGTTCCTTGTGTCACTAGGGAACAAAGGGGAAGGTAGAAACTCAATTTAAAGTCCTAGAATGACTTGGGGCTTGAGTTATTTGCATAAATATTACTTTTAATGACACAAATAGTAGAGATATAGTCACCACTTTAAAAGTCTACAAGTAGACCTTGTTGTAAGGACAATAGATGTTGTGTAGTAACACAATTTCCTATTAATATTTATGAATTATATTAGTATTTGATAATTAATGCTTGAAATACAAATGAATAGTGGATATATAGTATGATCTAAACTAAGGCGATTCATATGTATATCCAAGAGAGAGTAGGGTAGGGCATAAAATAAGGTGTGCTTAGGATGGAAGACGATGACAATTTTACTAACTTGTAAAGCAAATCACATGAAACTAACATTTACCATATCTAACATAATGCTCAAAGATGAGTAAATGTAGTTGAAAATTCTAAGGAAAGAAAATTTATATATATAAAAACACACATTGTATAAAGATAACTCACTTGCATTAAATTGTATATCACATCTAGTTGCTAATGAGAAAAAAATAGAGAAATTATACTACCAAAAAAATCAACCTAGTGTTAAGCTCAAACTAACAAATTCATACATGAAATATAATTTCCAAATTATATTATAGAAAGGAAACATTTAAACATATAAAGCATGAGAATTCACAAGTCATAAAACCACATTAAAAAATGCTACAGATAGACTCTCAAAATTTTTGGCCCTTTAAATTAAAGTTTGCAAGAAGTGTTTTTCTAAACTACAAAATGAGGGGAAAACCCTTATTTATAGGCTTCAATAATGCCTAAAATGTGCTCAAGTGGGCTCATAGGTGGCACCCAAATACAAATAGGTGGCCAAAATGTTGAAATATAATGGAATATTCCATATTTGAAATACAAAATCTATAAATGAATATCCCTAAGGGCCTGGGGGAGGTTGAACTTTTTGTTGTTATTATTGATGCTTCATCTCAATTTCCTCTTTAGTACATAATTATACAAAGGCTTGATAGTATTTATCAATCTGGGCCAAGTCTAGGATCACGGGCTTGAATAAATTAGGTATGTCATAGATTAGCCTACCATGTTCCATGAGTACGGGCCTTAATGCCTCCTCAATTGCCTTCGCCTTATGTAGTCTCTGGTTAGCAAATTGTATAATATCAATCACCTCTACAACTATCTTAACACTAGCCACATCTTGATGGAACTATGTTATGAATACTTATATTTATGCTTTGAATTATTATTCCTCCATTAATGATCCTTTATCTTTGGTTACCTTGGTGATCATGGCATCTTAAACAAGTGAGAAATTCAAAACTCAATTTTCTCAAAAGAGGTGTTAACAACCTTGAGCTAATCGATCCAAGTATTCAAAATTCTCCTCCTATTCATGAGGATAGTTTGTGTAGGCAATATGTATTCAATATATAACACCTTTAGATCATGAAATTTATTTCTCATAACTACTCTTACCAATTTTTTCAACTTGGTGTCATAATAGATAAGACTTTGATCGATATTTGTTACCACCTTGGCCTATTAGATTCCATCTACCTAGCTCTTCTTCATGACCTTGTAGAGGTTGAAGACATTAATTATAAAATTGATTAATGAAATAAATGTGCCTTTAATCATAGTGGGAAATGTTTTCTCTTTTATCCTCTTTATTTCTTACTACATCCCTTACATAATAGTAATAGTCGACTCAGCTTATGCCTGCATTGAGGATATAAAATCCTCCTCATATTCTTTCACTTCTCCTAAGGTGTCCTTCCTCTTCTTATTTAAAGTGAATATGGTAACTTTAATTTCATAAATTTCATCTTAGCTCTATTGTGGTTACTCTACTTGTCTTTTAACTACTCTCTTCGCTATGTTAGTGCCCCAATCAAATCTCATGCCAATCTAAGGTGGAGCTTGGCTTGCCTGAGGCCTCCCCTACCTTATTGTTTGCATCATATCTATCATCCAATTATAGGTGTTTGGTTGAGTAGGATGTGGTGATAAAGGGATTTATTGGGAGGAAGAGAAACCTAAGGCTAAAGTAGGGACATACAATTGGGTTGAGTCTAATTATCCTAATGGATCAAATAGTGTCTTAACCAAGCCCATGTTTAGGATGAATGAGGGTAATGTTTGGGTCCCAATCATTTTTACTACTGGGGTGAAGTGAGGTGATTATTTATAGGTGAATGATGGATGGATGAGCCTCAATGGCTTATTGGGTGTAATGGATCCAAGGGAAATATATGCACTCATAGTAGTTATTTAGGATGGATTAGACTTCATGGCCTAACTAGTCATAGTGCTTTAGGATCTTGGTGGAGGTGGAAAGTTTGTAGTGTCATGGGAGATGAAGATGGGCCTAGAATGGGTAGAAAAAATAGAGTCATTTGTAAACGTGTTAATTAATGGAGATAAAGTTAAAGGCATAATACTTACAAGAGGAATTTGGGAGGTTACTGAAGAGGATATTATTCTACTTATCTGAACTTTGAGGGACTTCCTTCTTGCATAAAATTTCTCCATCATTCAACCTACTAATGCTTGTATTTATTCTAATAAAATATTAATAACATCTGGTTCTAATTTATCCAAGCTATTTTAGGTTGCTTCTTTAATACACGTGGAGGCAATTATACGTGCTTGTGAAGGTCCAGGTTGGACACTCAAGTCTCCTAGCTCTAAGCTCAAAAGTGTATCTTTCCCACTTAGAGTATCCTAAAGTGGGGGATTTTAGAGTTTATTTCTTATTATATGAGTGTCATCCTCTTCCTCTTCTTCTTCTCCCTTTTCCTCATAGTCAACATTAAAGTTTCCATGAGCTGGTGGGGGCTAAGGTCTTGCAATATCTTCTTTCCTCCTCTCTCGATAAAGTCCCATCTCTAGTGGGATTTTATTCCTTGTAGAATTACTCAAGACCACCTTATCATTCATTACATTGAGTTATGTATAGCTTTTTGCCTCATCCTAATGCTTATACTCTAAAGCCATATCTCTTTTAAATTTGGTGAGGTGTTTAGAGATGACTTGATTGGGGTCCCACATCTTGTAGTAATCCTTGTTAAAGAGATAAGAGTCTCTATGCCTTACTGACACCATCATGTCTTGCCATTTCTTCATCTTGGGTCTCTCCATATGGTAAGGATCCTTATGTGGGGGCATTTTCTTCTTCCTCTTGAAGAGGCTACCAACTGCACAAACTATTTGGTAAGTTATTTCTTATTCTACCAATTTCATCAAAACAAACTTGGTAGCCTAATGGGAGCTATCATGACTCCTTCTACCTAGATGACTATATATTTAAGATAGATCCAATAGCTACCTATGCCTCTCAATGCTAGTTGACCTTCAATTACACCCTTTGCATTAAACATTATGTGATTGACATGTAAGTAGGTTGATAAAAATTCTATGCAATTATCTTAATATGATGCTTAAAATAGTGGATATGTATTACAAAAAATGATTAGGGAATGACCTCACCTCTTCTAAGAATCCATGTGTTTGGCCCCAGTTGTGTGGTTTTGAAAATTACATCCAATAGATATCTCATCATATAGAATGGACATCCATTTTTGCATGTATTTTCCATGTATACAAAAAAAAAATTATACTAATGACATCTCTAAGGGTAGGGACCTATTGATCATCCAAGAGGAATTATAATAGTGGAAAGATGTTGATATCCACATATCCTATATGGGAATTACCGAATATCCTATTGAATAATGTAAATCCAATCTTGACCCCATTTCTATATTAATGGATGAGGATGTTCCCCTGGTCATCCATGAACACCATTTTTTTTAGGTTTATCACCCATCTGGATAATACTACATCTAGTTTGTGTTCTTCATACCAACCTTCAATAATGCTCTAGTTGTAGTCTAGTTCAATAGGGGTAGGTCATAATACTTTTTGAAACTAGGTCTGATAATGAAGGAAATAGGAATCCCTTGGTACATAGACTTATGTAGTCCATCTTCACATCTTGTATTGTCAAAGATGCCATATTCTAGGTCCACATAGGGCATGACCTCTAGTTTTGTTACAACTTTATGAAGACTAGTATCTTACATTGAAATGACATTGAAGGTGAGTTAAATGATGTGGGGAATGGTCTTGGCATCATTTATGTCTTTAGCTCCTTTAATAGTTTGGTAGACACTACTATAATGTTTGTCTCATGTATCTATGGCTTTAGAGATAAACTTTGTATCCTTAAAAACCATTAAATTGACATATTGAAATAATAAATCATCATTACCAAATGAGACACTCTTATCAGAGGTTGAGGAGCCTACTCGTGACATATTTCAATATATTTAGTGACAATGGATGGTCCTTTGCACTTCTTTGTAACTCTAGAGCTCCAACAATGGTGGTCCTAGTGTAATTCATAAAGAGTTTGAGTTTAGTTGACTTTGAAATGTAGAAAGAAAAGAGGTTAAATATTTATGGATTTGAATACAAGTATAGGTGAAAATGATCAAGTTGAGTAGCCTTTTGAAGATTGCCTTATTTATTATGAGGTTGGATAGTGAATTTGATCTGTGCCACATTAATGGTGAGCTTGTCACATTTACATTGAAATCTCAACATTGATTTTATTTAATTTGCCATCAATTTTATATTTAAAGATAAATATTACCACTTATTGGCATGTGACATGCCACATCAGCTCCAACTAAGCACTCATAGGGCTTAAATGTGACCAATCTACTTAATTGGCTCATATCCAGACACATGACACTTTATGATTGGATTGAGGTGCTTTGGATGTGGCTCTATATGTTGAATCACTTATTCAGTTCTATGTGACATCCTTTGATTTGTTGTAGATATCCTAGGAGGGGACCTCTGATTTGGTCAACTATAGGAATGCCACTTGTCACTCTTGTAATAAATTAGGTGCTTACTTGGATTGGTGTCTCTCTCTAATGGGACACCATAATCTTTCTTGGATATATGTCATCTTTTGATTTTTCTTAGGATCCTTCTAGATAGACATCAACAAATTTGTTTCAAATATATGGCTTAGGTAGATCCACACATTTCTCTCAAAGGCAATCTATTGACCTTGGGTGCAGCTTTATGTGGATGACATGTATCATCATCTTGAAAGCCTAAAATGGACATGCATAATCATCCCAAGCTTCCACAATATTTAGATTAGATATGATGTGGTGTAGACATGTATTTATATTATTAGGTACATCTTTGATCTAATGAATCAAGAGCTTCCACATGTTCTCTCGATGGGCTCTCATGATCCTTGGATCAAACAGTCTGGGTGTACCCATGTGTCACTTAAAAATAAGTACATGGCATCGTCTCACATATCATAGGATAGGTTGGGACATGCGGTGTCTCATATTTGAATGAACTTTATTAGAAGAGATAGGATCTTGACACATATCTAGTGGATTTAAATTCTAACAGCTAGTTCCTTTGTGAGATCTCAAGATCATGCCACATGGCATCTTTTGGAACTAGTATATTTTATCCAAGTGTCATGCATGAAGCACCTTTATTAGAGACAATGACATAGGTTGAAGTTCTGATGACAAAGATTTATGTCTTGAGTTAACACCATGGTGATAAGTGGCGTGATATAAATTGAGTGTTCCTTTTAGAATCCCATCTATAATTTTGAAATCCCACGAGATGTCACAAACTACTACTTTAACTTTGATGCCCTCCATAGTCATGCAAGAAATTAAGTTAGAATTTAGAGATGTTTAAGTGCCCATCATAAGAAATTTATAATAATTTTAAAGTGAAAATTACACAAGTAAATGCTTTAAGCAAAATATAAGTATAGTCAAATAAAATTCCCATGAATTTTTAAGGCATTCATGCCAATTTGGGAACCAAACTAAACATTCTTGGTGAAGCTTGTCTACACATTTTTATCAATTCATGGTTAATAATTCATTGAAACTTAGAGAAAACTCACAACAAATTGCAATAATCTAAATATTTGTAGATGCTAATTTGTGTTGCAAAATGAATATTGAACTAAGAATTGTTAGGAAGTATTAAATCAGATTTTCTATGTAGTCAAAGGATTTATCAAAGTTGACATCTTAGGCAATTTTGGAAAATTAAAATAGGAGGGTTCCCATTCTAAGAATAGGGTGTAGTTGAGCATCAATATCTCTTATTACATACCTCAATTCAAGGACTCAATAATTTTGAAACTAAAATGAGTTCCTTATGTAGATGTAGGGTAATATGTGAATAAATATTTGTGAGTGGTAAAGAAGAAGATGGAGTGGTCTTAGAAAAAGGCATGACTTAGTTCTTGGGTATGAAAAAATTTGGGCATTTAAAGAGAGGTACTAAAATTTTATTTTGTCATTTCAAAACATGGGTTTGTGATCTTACCACTTGATAGTGTGCTTCCATAGTTACACCCTCTAGTATTGAAAATGTCTCCATTTGGCCTGAAAGTCTTGGATGTGGTGGACTACTTCTAGTTGTGTGAGGTTTATAAACTAAAGGTATAAAATGGTATCTACTTTTGGGCTAATTTTCACCAAAATAGATTCCCCAAATACTTTTTATTTTCTTTGGGCCATTTCTACTTGTTGTTCCATAATGTTGGGTCTTTGTGTGGTTATAGTTACTTGTGCTATTGATGTCTATCCTAAGGCCCATTATTAATTTTTTTTTTTTAAATTTTCACTTGACCTCAACCTATTTCTTGAATGTGTCCACTAAAATTTGATATATAGGTGGAGGAATTTAATCAAACAATAGGCATAAGACATAGTTTTGTACCTAACATGTGCGAACTATTTTCTAAAAGAAGAATTATTTTTCCTCTTATTTTTCATAAGTGTCATCCTTGATGTCCATTATTAGTACCATACACACCTATTTGGTGTGACTCCTAATGGATTTAAATCTATAATAACCTAAATTTTGTCATGAATAATTGATTATGCCTATTTTATCCATTTTTACTATTAATTATTATATGCACTTAATTGAAACTTCTTTCACTAATTTTACCTATCCTAATTTTAAAATAAGACATTATTTCATTATAATGATATCTACTGTCACCTAAAAAAATGATATTACTACTTGAAATTTCCTTTACACATTGGTATGTTCTAACTTGTACCCAAAACTCAAAATCTTTCTGAAGTAAACAAGAAAATCCAACAAGATAGGAATTCCCAACATTTTTATCCCTATCTGTTGATTATGTCCTTTTATCTAAATAGTCAAAATTTCAAAATGGAAAGTATCCTTATGTTCAGTCTTTAAATTTTTAAACTCTCCAACAAGTATTTTTACCTCTTTTACCACTATAAAAGCACATTCAATTCCTTCATTAAGAAGGTCTAGGAAACTTTATCAAGTCTATTACATGATCTTACTTATACAAGTTCACATTAAATAAAAGTTTATTATTCTTCCCAAATTAATTTTTGAGCACTTAAAGTACTCTTGATATAAGTTTGAATTCTATTTTATGCAACCCTAACTAATCATGATCAACTATTCAATCTAAATCTAGATGTATTCATATATTTAAAGAAGAACAATTGCATAAATATCTTATGTGGGAGAACTATATAAAGGTTTGATCCATCTTCATAGTATTGGTATGTAGGTAACACTCAAGGGTGTTGTGGTCTAGCAAAACTCCAACCACTAACCCCTTTTTTACTCCTTCACATCTATTTATCACCTTGTGGCACAAATATAGGGCTTTCAAATTCAAGAGTGAATACACATGTCCCTATGCAACTTATGAATATAAAATTAATTAAAGAAGATCTAACTATAATTATCACACTTGACTATTTTGAAATTTCTAGTTTTGTGAAAAAGACAAGATCGACCAACATGGAGAATAATAACCATTGTTACTATCCTACTAGGCATTCCTTTCCTTTAGAACACTCAAAATAAACTTGTGGAAGGTTTTTGAGTTTTTTTATTTCTATTTTTTCCTACATTATATTTTCTTGTGTAGTTATTTGATGACTCAAAAATCTAAGTTCATCTCTCTTTTGCATAGTTTAGATGTGTTCATTTCTATTTTGATTTATCCATTTAAGTCATTTATCCTCAATTTCCTATTTAGGATTGTATTTATAGTATCTTGATTTAGTAGATCCCATTTATTTGAATTATGTTTTATATACCATAGTTAATTAAAATTAAAATAAAATATTTGGTGAGTCTTCTTATTGATACAAACCTTGTTTAACCCTACGTTTTCCTTAGGGTTAAAACCTTTCAGGGCTTCCATAAGTGTCTTTTTATTTTTAATTTTTGTCATTTTATTTCCTTGTTTACACATAATTTTATTTTTATCCTTGTTATGGATGCTAAATAAAATACTTCACACCCTCTTGGTGGAGTTATTTTGGCCATAAAAAGTGATAAAACCAACAAATCTAAAGCTACTCAAGAAAGTGATTTTAATAATACATATGCCAAAGATTTTGGTTAATACCTTGATTCCTATATAGAGTACATTGATTCCCTACTATTTTTATCACAATAATAAAAATATAAACATGAAATTTAAAATTCATCTCATGAACCAAATTATTTTGTTGAGAACCCCCTTGTAAACCCTACAAGTATGTCCACTATCATAGTTGAAACTATTATTCCATCCACATGTTTAGGAATGATGGAAACACATGGATTACAATATATTTATATACTTATGAATAACAAAGTGGTACATTCCAATCCTTTGATAGATATTCATACTACACAACACACCTTATATATTTCAAAATCCCTTGAGCAATTAATTATATTTCATCAAGTTAAGGTGTTAAAATTAGAGCAAGCATCCCAAAATATATCTAATCATTAGATTCCCATGATTTACTTCTTAATATTTTAGCACATGATATTACATCATATCCTTTACCCACCATATTCATATCTCCTTAACTTAATTTATATGAGGGTAAATGATATCTATAACATCTAAGATTGTTTCATGTAATGTGTTTAGATTATGCATTTTATGATAAATTACTAACTAAAATTTTTACAAGAAGATTAAAATACTATGATATATATGAAAGCATTTAATCCTTTAACATATTTATTTTTCAAAAACTTTTCTATCAAAATTGATAATAAACTTTTGTATGCACAAATTACTAAGCTCCCATAAAGAACTAATGATCTTACTAGTGAGTATGTCCTTCATTACAAGACTATGTTGGATCAAATGACTAATATACTCATAGATAATATATTAAAATAAATATTCACACAAATTTTTATTTCACCCCTACATGAGTCAATACTATTTAAAAAGTTTAAATTATTTGAAGAGATTTGTCATACTATAAGAGATAGATAAGTCAAACTTAATACTTTGAAAAATCTTAAGTTTTGCACCCACTGTAATTGTTACAAACAAATTTCAAATAAAAACATGTTAAAATGTTATGGTACAATATACTAAAGTATAATAAAAGATATAAGTAAATTTTATTTATCAACCTGCTAAAAAAATTATCTTATCCAATAAGCCATGAAGGCAATTTTATAGATTACTACAACCACCTTACAAATTTCTAAAAAAATGATTGTCACTCAATCACTTTGTCTCCTCCATATGAAGTTGACATTAATAACACACAGAAAATAATTTGATAAAAATTCATATTTTGATTATCATCGATGCAATTTTCATTCTAAAAAAAAGTGTTATAAACTTACGAACCTCTTTCAGTATTTTATTGATGATAATTTCATTGAGGTAGACACCCACGTAGAGTAAATAAATCCTAAATAAAATTGAAATTCTAAGCTCAATATTTTTTAGTGGTCCATTTCCTAATCATGATACTAATAAGGAAACTTCAAATGTGTATCATAATTGTGATTTTTATCCACCTTATGCATCATATGATCACCCTTTGGATGGTATTATTTTTACAATTACTCTAAATGATCATCACATCCTTTGATTAATTTTGATGATAGTGAGATAGTTGATGATGCTTTTAATTTTCATGATTTATGTATAAGATATATATTAATCATAAACCTATACATACTTTGCTAATTGATAATGGATCAAGCTAAAATTCATGTAAAATTACCTTGTATCATTCATTAGGCTACACACAAAGTGATATATAGGCAACTACTAAAATTTTTAAGTCTTTCAATGGTAAGAAACAAGTCACTTTGAGCATATTATGTTACCTCTTCAAGTAGGTCATGTTATAATATCTACTCCTTTTGTTTTTATATCAAAAAATGTAATTTTCAATATGATATTGGGATACCCTTAGTTACAGAAAATCATGATGTACCTTTTATTATTCATAAATGCTTGAAATATATTTATTTCAATCAAGTTATTATTTAAAGGATAAAGTTGGACAATACTATACATTCCATGCTAACTCCTCCCCATTCATCACCATAATCTAATGATGTTTATAAGCACAAGAAAAACATGATTTTGTAATCTAAGAAAAATATTCCTAATAAATAGGTGTAAAAGGTTCAAGTGAAAAAAAAACAAAATCAAGTTTATATAAAAAAGGTATCTCATTTGTAACAATCACACACACTTGAAACATATCCTAAGCATATATCTCAAGAGGTCTAAAAATGGACACAATATTATACATCATCTCATGAGACTTCATGTACTCTTGCATTTTATAGATACATGGTTCCTATTCAAGGTCATATGAATAGTCATTTGGATAACTTTATCACTAAAAAGGATACATGTTTTGATTTTTATATTGACACCCTTGATACTTTTATATCAACTAAGGTAATATGTTTACTATTTATTACTGATTGGGATTATTATAATATTGATAGAATAATTGGATAGCTTATGCATTGCTAAAGTATTAAATTATTTAAATAAAATTAAAAAATATAAACATATGAATGTACATAGTTTCTAATTATTCTTCTTCTTCCATTAGTGTTAATTTCTGATCATTTCATACATTCTTCTATGACCTTGTATTTCATTTATTTTTTGGCCTCTTTTACCTTATATTTTACATTCTATGTTTAGAAAGTTAAAAAAAATATTCAATCTCAATAAATAGTCGCATGAATATATCTTTATGCATAGTTTTTTCCAAAATTTTATCATTTTTGTTACAAGATAGAATTGACCAAAACATGACATATATGTTGATAAGTACTATCCTAGTGATCAATATTTTCCTTTGTCTATTTTCACCTAGAATCAACATTTCAAGAACACAAATCCTTAATTCTTTCAATTTTCATTTAATTTACTCATTGATAGTATGCAATTTATAGTTTTCATGAAAATTATCTTTGTTTTCAATCTCAATTACTCCATACATGTGACATCTTTAAAAAAGTTTAAATTTTATGAAATGAGAATGTAAATTTAGTTACTTGCATACATATTCTAGTCTGCGATAGATATGTATCAAATTCAATTCACATTCCATATAGGGAAACTTATTATATTTGAGCCATTCAAATACTTGCTAGTGCACATTTTCCATTGGCACTTACTGTGAATTATCTATATTAGTCCCCTTTATTATATTTTTTACACCTTGGTTTCATTTTAGTATCAATTTTTATTTCTTTCCATATAGAAAAAAAATCATATTTTATAAAAAATGCAAAAACATTCAATTATTGTTAAAAATTCAAAATTGGGACCTGAACATGATTAACAATATAGTTTACATCATTGCAATATGCTATTTATTTTATGATTAGTAGATAACATATTATTATATATCACACATGCATTTCATGGATATATAATAGGTGTTGTGTAAGACATACAATCATTTTCATAGATTTAAATGTTGGAATATCCTCTACCCATTGGCCTTGCTAAGCTGGGGGCATATTACTCATAGGTGACATTATATAGGTGTTATCATTCTACAACCCATATAATTTTGATAATTAAATTTCACATGTGTCTTGCTATCATCTCTATCTTACATAGTGTACATATACATGTTAATTTATATGATATGAGTACATGGCATATGCATAGCTTAGTCTACCTTTACTAATTCTATGTTTCATTGATGTTGATTATTTTTACATAGTATATTACAACTTTATACTTATATTATGTTAGTTCTTAAACCTTGTGTATGATTATTTTATTGATTCATCTCTATGATATCTTGTGTGTTGTGTGTAATATTTAAACATGTCTTTGATTTGGCTCTTATCCCTATGTGTGGTGTGCAACATTTGAACATGTCTTTACTTTAGTCCTTCACCATATCTATATGAAAAATTTGAACATGTCCCTTATATATGACATTACTCATATTTATGCATGTTGTTCAGTATATTTGATCATGCCCTTACTTTTGGCCATTGGCCTATAGATGTAAAATTTCAATCATTTGTGCTTGTTTTGTGTGTGCTTGTTGAGCTTGATGAGTTTGATAAGTTTCATGATACATTTAATGCACTCCTAAAATACTAAAATACTAATGATGTGATGTTCATTGATACATTATATAGGCCTTCCCTCTTAAGTACTATGAAAAATTCAAATCTTACTATGAGAAAACATTTCCATACATTAAAATTTTCAATGACAACACCTTACTAAACATGTTTAAATTTAATTTTTATTTTAATATGAGTAAAATTTTAGGATAAATTTCCCTCACCTAAAAATTGGGAAATTTTAGTGGGTTTCTTACTCATGAGATAAGACATTTTCAATATCAATCATAATTTGAAAGTTGGTTTAATGATCCAAATGTTTTGGTTTAATTAGTTTGTTGTTAAGGGTAGTTATTTTTTCATGATAGTTGGTTTTTCCTAACCAACTCTCCCATAATATTTTTAAAGCTTACCTTCCATGTACAATAATAATGTTTTTATTGAATATATTTGAAATGACTCCTCCCTACCTAGTTTGAATTGTGGTATTAGAGCCACAAGAGATTAAAGGAGGAAAGAGATTAATTGAAGTTTAAATTTATATGGTGCTTCATCAAGGAAACCAACATCATAATAGTGATTTTATGTGGTAAATAAAGATAGAGACATCAAAAGCTATCAACATCAATGGCTAAATTTACTTGATGCATTTTTATTCACTGCATTTAATGGTTATGTAGTGAATTTGAAGTCATGCTTTGTCCAAGTGTCAAAGGCTAAATCTGCCTATGGTTTGATGGTTGGTATCTATGATTCATTGATATAAATTCATAATTATGTTAGTTGAGAATGGTAAATTCTAAAGTAAGTTAAAAAGTTTCATTCCTCAGTCCAGATAAGTGCAGAACTGTACGACATAACATGGAATAAGATGAGTAAAGGAAATAAGCATGGATCATTGGCATTTTATTTAATCATTAGCATTTCCTTCTTGATCACTATAGAAGCATGGTGGACCCCAGATGAAGCTCTAGGCAATGGCATAATCCTCCAGGTTGTTTAACCTATGGCGTAGGGTGGCACAATGCAAAATTAATATTTATATTATTATTTGTTTTGATTTATACAAACTCTTAGTCTGTCGCATCTAAAAATAACATAGTAAATATAGGATTACAAACTATAAATGAAAGTGATAAATTTGATTTGTATTTAATTATTTTTCACATCTAAAAGATAAAGATATTATATAAATTTCTACCCATGTATTTTTGAAGTGATTTATGTGAAGATGGATAGGTAATATTTTGTAAGATGGATAGGTAATATTTTGTAAGTCACTTATTTTTCCTCTAGTTCTTCAAGTGATTCAAATTATTTTGAATAATGTTAGCACCAAAAACAACCATAATGTTTCAAATGTGGTCGTATTGGACATTTTTTAGATGTCTATCCTTCTTGATGACCCCACTCTCCACATAAAAAGAAAGTTGACGCCAATTTTGTAGATCATTATAGAGGCAAACATTTTAGTGAATCTAATTATTCCCATTATTCTGACACTTCCTCCAATTATGAGGCATCTTGTATGGCTGAGGTCTATGGTCCTGATGGATCTGAGACCATATTTTGAGTGCTTAGTGATTCATCCATCTTATGTGAGATACTAGGCTCAAGATAGGGATTTGATGTAGTAACAATATTTTATCTTGTGTTTTTAGTTTTTAGTTCTAGTTTTGGATTTCTCTCATTGATATTCATGACATAGAGTAGACAATGTTAGTTGATTTTTATTCTTTTGGTGCACATCTTCTCACCTCTCATCTAATAGGGGAGAATATATTACATTTATTGGTATTTGATCAGTCATTAGTGACAATACAAGTTGATAGGGGTTTATAACATGTCAGTGTTAAGAAAAGGTCATCAACATTTAATAGGCATCAGGGAGATGTGCCATACATAATACATGTTTTTCACTTGGATGGGTTCATTTGTGGGACCTTATATGGGTCGATGTAGTTAGACAGGCCTGATCATGCTCTACTATAGTATGATATGATGATCACCAAAGATGAGCAGATTTTGATCAGTTCTATCAACCATTTTTTTCCCATAACTCATAGGGGTGGGCTTCTTTATGGACTGACATCAATTTTTGGTTAGTACCATAGGTATAGTTCAACACTTATAGTTATGATAAATATCCTTTGATGACTTCAGAGTCATAAATACAATTCATTCATCTATTATACCCCTTTGGATTAATGGGGAGTTTGTTAGATTATTTTTAATGATATAAATGTTTTGGTTTAATTAGTTTGTTGTTCAGATTAGTTGTTTTTATTATTAATTGATTTTTCCTAAGCAACTCTCCCATAGGCTTTTTAAAGCTTACCTTCCATGTACAAAAATAATTTTTTTTATTGAATATGTTTCAAATGATTCCTTCCTACCTAGATAAAAAAAAAATTCAAGTTACAAATTTACTTATTAACACATAATATGAGATCATATGCACTCCTATTTATAGTTTCAAGGATCATTCACATACAATTTAAAATTATAAAATTATAATGAAGGAATAATACAATTTTATACCATATTTTTACCTAAAGATATTTTAGGAGCATGGGTGTATGCCATTTTCCTATGATCATGTTTTCAAATAATAGGATATACCAAGACATAATAAGATTTTACAATTGAATCTAAAATCCATTTGTAGTTGTTTATTTAATTTATTTGAATATTTCATGAATTGGAGTCATTGAGCACTCCAAAATTATGTGTACACATATGTTAGGATTCTAAACCATTTACATATTGGGGTTACAAAGATGGACATAAATGAGTAAGTTTAAACATTCTTTAATGATCAATTTTATCACTTCAAAAGAACAAATGTAAATTAAGGTTTTATCACCCACAAATTTATCCAATAGTATTCTAGATAAGAAAACCATATTCTCCAAGCAATTCATGGGAGGCACCAATTATCTATTACTTTGAAGCATCATCAGTAATAAAGTTCACAAAAATTATAATGGCTATCACACATACAAGTGTATTCATTTCATACTCTCATTTTCATTTCAAATCCTATTTTTCAAAAGAATAAAATAAATTCTTCATGTGTTTTGTAGGGTTTTCCAAAACTGTATAGTGTCTTGCACGATTGATGTAGCTAAAATAAAAAGTGTCTTAAACACTAAGGTATGGATTTCCTTTAATCTAGTAATTTCATTTCTAAACTAAGGTGGGGCAGGGGGAGGGGGTAAATGGAGTAACCTTAATTTGGTCATGAATACTTTATCAGGGATATTTTATCCATTTTTTACCAATAATTTAAATGTGAACTTAATTGACACTTATTTCACCAATTTAACCTCTCATAATCATAAAATAAGACCTTATTTCACAATAAGGCCATATACTATCACCTAAAAATGATATTATTTCTAAAAATACCTTTATGTGTCTATATGTTTTGACTTAGACACAAAACTTTTCACTTTTCCTAAGGAGATATGAATGTCAAATAGGACCAGAATACCTAGTGTTTTTATCATTATCTGTAGATTTGTCCTTCCATCCAAATAGTCAAAATTGAAAATAGGAAAGTATCCTTAAGGTTAATATTTAGATTTGTAAACTCTCCAATATGTCCTTTTACCTTTCAATCCACTATAAAATAACATTTAATTCATTCTTTAATATAATCTATGTAAACTTGTTGAGTCAATTATAAGATCTTACTTATACAAGGAACATTGAACAAAAATTCCCATTTCTTCCCAAATCAATTTCAGAGCACTTAAAACAATCATGAGCCAAGTCTAAATTCAATATTATGGAGTCTTGGGTAAGCATAATCAATTATTCAAGTTAATTATAGATGCATTCATATATTCAAAGGAGCATAATTTCATGAAACACTTAGGTGAGAGAACTACATGGAGGTTTGATCCCTATTTAGAGTATTGGTATGTAGGAAATGATTAACATAGTGGAATGTTAAGGTATATCACAACTCCAAACAATAAGCCATTTTTACTTCTTTAAACATATTTATCTCCTTGCACATAAATTTAGGGTTTGAAATTTCAATAAAGCATATATAGGTATCCACATAGCTTCTAAAGATCAAATAAGAGAAAGAAGATCTAATTATCATTGTTAAACCTAAATGTTCTATAAGTTGCATCTTTTTATAAAAATACAAGCTCAACCAATAAGGAGAATAAAATCATTGCTTCTATCCTACTAGGCATTCTTATCCTTAAGGTCACTTAGGCTCAACTTTTGAAAGGTTTATGGTTTTCTACATTCTATTAGTTCCTATATTCTATTTTCTTATGCAGTCACCTAATAAATCTAGATATAATTTCATACCTATTTTTCATAGTTTAGCCTTGTTTTTTTATATTTTTATTTGTCTATTTAAGTCATTTATCTTCAATTTTTTGTTTAGGATTATATTTATAACACCCTACTTTAGTATATTCCATTTATGTAAACCATAATTAATTTAAATTCAAATAAAAAAATAGATTATGCTTCAATTTTTTACATCCATGTTAATTAATCCATGGATATATTCACTAGGTCCATTTGGTAGGTTTTTAAGGTTGAGGAACCCATACCTTACAATTAAATGGAGCTACTTGTGATGATGAGGTTAATGGTTATTCTTGGGTTATCCTATGTTTGTGCTCTTATTTATAATAGTGTTTATTATTACATTTCCACTTGTGGTTGAGGTTGTATTTGTATTTATCTATGTGGAATTGATCACAATGACTGGAAACTCCTGGTAACTATGTTTTTATGTCTTTCCACTTCTTCCTAGACCATGTGGCTATCTATGAAGAAGGGTAAAGGAAGGACAAGAAATTTTTATAACTAATGGATCATAATTTGAACTCAATTATAAATTTTTATGATGGTAGGGATCAACTCAATATACTTAAGAACATCCTTAGATATGCACATGCGCATTACAAAAAATTATGGATTAACACCTTACATGCTATAAACTTGCCAACTTAGAGAAGGTGTTTTTCATCTCATGACTAAATAAAATTAGGGAAGGAATTAGAAGTCCAATAGTTGACATCATGAAAATTATCCCTTATGGGATGTCCACTACAAGAAGTATATTATGAGTACTAGAAATTGGTACTAAAAATACTGGGTTGTTGAAAGGATGGAAATGCCATGATATAAGAGACAACCACTAATGACCATAAAGTTGGATTTTGATCTTAAAGATGAAAAATTGTATTCAAATTTGAAAACAATAGGAATTTAATTGTTAATTATTGATAAAATGCTTCAACACAAAGGAGAAATGAAACATAAAATGAGGGTTCTCCCATAGGGTCTGCCAAGAAAATGCACATTCACAAGTTAGAGTTATACAGTAAAAAAAAGAAATAAAACCAATTCCTACTCTAAATTAAGGATAATACCTATTATATAGATAGAAAGGAGAGAAATATTCCTCCACTTACTTTCAATACCTCCTTGTTGTGTATATTTTATCCTTTGATTTTTGGATTATGGATGATCAATTGAACCTAGGTAATAATTTCAACAACATGCCCATTTAATCAATGGTGAGATGTTAGGATGGTGTTGATGGATTTTTATTCACCAAGGCATGATATATTTAGGCTATTAAAGCTTTATTTATAAATGGACATTGTCTCCTTAGGCTCTTGAATCTTATTGGAAATGAAGGGGGAGAATCCAATTTATATATTTTTGATGGGGTAAATGGGAGTTTAGATTTGATTTAAAATGGATGGCTAGGATTGAGTCAACATCTTGATTTAATGAGGGTGGTTGGATATTGCATGAGGGAGAGAGATAATGTAAGTAAATTATTTTATGAGGAGTGGGATTGATTTATTTTTCTTATTGTCTTGGATTTTTAGGTTTTGATGACTTGATTTAATTGATTTTCCAATATTTTTATATTTTGGATTTTTAGATTGTGTGTGGATTTTATTATCAATAATAATCAAATAACTAATATTGATTAATTATTTGATTAATATAGTGTTTTATTTTTATGGTATTGGGTAATGTAATGATAAAATTAAGATAGTGTGATTAATTAATTTTTTATTTTTATTTTTGGGTGGGGGGGATGGTGTGGTTACATCGAATTGGCTAGGTATGTGTTAATGATGTGATTAGGTTTATTGAATGATGAGATATGAAAAAATTAGTGTTGTGATAATAGAATTAGGATTTATGGATTATATAATTTGGAATTAAATGGTGAATACATTATATTTTATGGATATTAGTGTAGGATAATTAATTATTCCATGGTGAATGGTAATGACACCAATGTGGTATAATTTGAATGTATACATTTTTTCCCAACTTTAAAGGGTGTTATAACTTAAAGAAGAACAAAATTTTCAAAGAATTTAGATCAAAAAATAAAGGTGAAATAGGATTCCCCTAGTAGCATGATGGATAAGGAGAGGGACTAAGTAGAGTGATGATTTTTGTAGAGATGATTTCTATATATACATAATATTTTAAAACTTTATCAATTAATAATGTTTTCTCACTTGTAGTAACCCATCAAATCTTAATATCTCTAAGTACACTCCTTAAAGGGTGTAATAGTCTTTATCATCCTTGGATGACCTAGACTAGGATCTAAATTAATTTTATAAATTAATAATATAAGGTCAAATTTTGCCAACCTTGTCATCTAAACTTTTAAAAAGGTTCAGGGTTAGATTAAGCTATATATACACTTCCATTTATACCATTTAATAAGAGAAGAAGAA
The DNA here is from genome assembly GCA_037957365.1 of Torreya grandis. NCBI lineage: Eukaryota > Viridiplantae > Streptophyta > Pinopsida > Cupressales > Taxaceae > Torreya > Torreya grandis. The sequence goes on along the minus strand of JARHVA010004668.1, from coordinate 280,566 downwards.
GAATATTATATTGTTTATCTAGTTATCCACCATTTTACTTGAGGAGCATTGCTTAGGGTTCCAATACTACACTTGGAGATATGAATCTTGTCTTGTGGAGAAGTCTTTTGGATGCATAGAGAAGTTGTGTAAGCTAAAGTTGACTAATCACCTTAAACAAGTGAGAGATTGAGGCTCAGTGGGTTCATCTTCAAAGGTAAGTATTTGTAACTTTGTTCCACCTTTGTTAAAGTAGATATATTTGAATTTGTTTTTATTTACCATGCATTAGGATTTCTTATACATTGACTTGAGTATAGATCTTCTATGGATGTTTAATTTTTATATTTATTACACCCACTTTATGCCAAAATATTTGGTGAGTAATAGATTATATTTTCTTTTTTATTTGAATATAATTTATGAATATAAAAACATAGGACCTATCTAGGGTTATTTCATGGTGTTGCTTGACTAGAGAATTTGGAACCCTCTCTAGTAATGTTATTGTGATAAGATACCCTTAGTTAGGTCTAGTGGATACATCATAGTAATGATCCCAAACATCTAAATGTATCAAAAAGTTGAAGTGTATCCATCTTAGTCATGATTTATCTTCTCTAAGCTAAGATTGATTTGTAGGTCAGATACATTTTCCCTTGTATACATTCTAGTGAACCTAATGTGAATCTAACCCTTGTAGGTTTTATTTCATGCATTCATTTTATTATCATATTATATATTTTTATTTTTATAGTACTATATCAAACCTGTCAATATAGTCTAACATTATTTATATAGGTTTAACACACAATCACTCCAAAATGACTATATTTTATGTATGCATGTCTTCTCCAAATATAGGTGATTAGATCGATCAACTCAACACAATTTTCTTCTTTAGTTATAGGATTGTATACTTATTTGACCCAGTTGAATCTATTTATAGTTATCCTTTTTTATCATACGTGTTTACAAACATAGTCAATCTAGTTAACTATATTCATATATTATTTTTTAGCACATAGGTTTTACAAACATTTTCAACCCATTTGACTCTATTTGTAGAATATTAAAGTTAAAACATAAATAACATAACATAAAATTTTCAAACTAAGCATCTTAAAAATTATCAAGGTTCATTCTTACCTTCTCTGTAATTTATATTTTTCATTTACAACACTATTTTTCATAGTTATAAATCTATAAAACTAAATCCCTACAACAAATTAGGTCGACTATCTCGACACATTTATGTAGCCTGTCTTCTTTCTAGAAGATATAGCCAACTTTTTTAGCTATGTTATTATAAATCTTACTTTCCTAGAATAATAGCGACCTTGTTGACTCTGTTCTATATTATTTACATACAATGTCACCTAAACCAAATATATACTCTTCACAGTCAAATAAATTAACCTATTTTGTTAGTAATTAATTCACTTTCTATTTTAGTTGCTTGTATTCTTAGAGTAAAAACCATAGAATAACTAGGTGGTTTTATAATTTACTAATTTAGTCACACTATTTTTATTTTTTTCACACACTTCCAAATTAATTAACACTAAAAAACATTAAAAATTTTCAACCCAAGGTTTACCTACTTGGATTTCATCACCAAAGGGGAAGCTAACTTTATTCTTTGCCCAAGTATAGACATGTGGTTAGTGGTATATATTGTAAAATCACCCAATAACCTTATCACTATGGAATTTCTAAGTGAGGGGATAGGCCCCAATACCAAGCCAATAAAATCACCAATATAAATCCCTTTCAGTGTAAACTACCTGAAACTATTCATATATTACTTTATAATTATTTCTTACAACCAACTCTCTATCACATTAATTTCAAAATTTATTATAACCTAACAACATTCAAGAATGACCAATTAGTTATCATTTAAATTCATGTTTTATTTCTTGCTCTTTCATCATTGTATTTTTTGTTACAAAACGTATACTAGCTAGCATTAGTTCAAGGTTTGTGTTGTGTGCTATAGTTAGATCAAACACATTGATCTAATTTCTTGTATGATTCATTTTATTTGATTAGTTATTATCTTGAAAAAAAATTCCTTATTTTTCATATAATTATCATCTCTATCAACACAATATCTTATAGCCTATTAGTCATGCTTACCTTTAGTACATAGTATCCCTATATGACTATGTATATTTTTTAACCTATTTAGTTTCTTCCTTTGGAGTACATAGTTGAACTATATGAATGTAAATATTTTTAGCATATTATGTTTATTATATTTTAGCACACAATTGACCTAAATGACTATGTCCTTTATTCCTATTCTATTTTCTATTTTATAGAACACTATCGATTGGTTTTATCATGTATTTCATCACTTGATCCTTCTTTCCATCAAGTTTTTAACCTCTTTCCTTCATCATGAATTTTATATATAAGGATAATATAGAGTTAAATTAGACAAACATTATGATCTTTACTAATCTTAATAGGTTTCCCAAGACATAGCTTGTGGTACCCACTTTGGATGAAAGAAATGTCCATGGTTTCACTTGGACTATCAATTACAATATTTCTCTTCATTCTTCCTCAATTCATAATCCTTTATTCTCATTAGAGTATGAGCATGATTTAGAGAAAACAACTACAATGCTATTTTTCATTAATAAATTCCCTCAACATAGAGGAAAAGAACCTTTAATCATTTATAATATTATGATAGGTGTATGCAATCATAAATGCATCATGTCTATAAATCAATCCTAACTTGAAGAAGATAAATCATACTTACACTTTTGATTGAGGATAAATTAGTTAATCAGGAACATGACCAATATGGGGATCCACTAGACTTAATTAAGGGATCTCTTACCAAAATAAATGATGTTATGAAGGGTTCGAAAGCCTTTAGTCAAGAATAATCACACAATAACCCTGATTAGGTCCTATGTTTTCATATCTCACTAAACTAATAATAAGTAAAGTATAATCTAGTGCTCATCAAAGCTTGTGACACAAAGTGAGTGGTTAGAAACAATAAAAGTAAATATGCATAAGAGACATATACTCACTTAAATGTATATGAAATCCTAGTTCATGGAAAAAAATTGTAAATACATATTTATCTACTCTTACAAAGGAGAAAAAAATTAAGAATACTTACCTTTGAATACAAACCCATTGAGCCTCAGTCTCTCCCTTGACCAAGGTGTTTTGTAAGAGGTTGTTATGGTATGTAAGGATGGAAAGGATAAATAAGCTCTAGGCTACATAACCTGTCAATGCATCCAAAAGATTTCTCCACAAGATAAGATTCATGTCTTAAAATAAAGTATGAAACCCTAAACTTGCTTCTCAAGTTGAATGGTGGATAAGCAGATGCACAATAGTTCTTATTATTCTCTTCCCTTGTATATATATAGGAAGATTTAACCCTAAGCACTTTCAAAATTTATAAGTTGATAGGGTCAACCCAATTGACCTAGTATAATTATGGACAAAAATTCACTAGGTCATGGGCTAGGTCAAACAAGAGCTAACCTAGACCCTAACTAAATTTTACCCAAAATAGTACAAGGTTGACCTAGTTGACCTAGTATAGTGAACATTCAAAAGGCACTTAAGGCTAGGAAATGGGGGGAAAAAGGTATAAAATAACTTAGGAGTTTTCAAGAGATAAGTGTGTAGATATTAAGTGGCAAAAGGGATAACAATATTACAAAGAACCAATGGTTTACCTACTCCTTTCCTAGTGCACCCCTTAAGGCATGCACTCAGTGAGATTGAGACTTAATGATATCTTGCATGATAAAGAGTTTCAATAAGTGATAGAATTTTGAAAATATTATGTGTATACATATTCCCTACTTGAAGCTCATCTTGTGTCATGTAAGTGGAACATAGGATGGTACTTCAGGAATAGAAAATGATCACACACAATGCTGATGCTAAGTAAAATTTGGTAAGGTGAAAATAAGATAAATGAAATGATAGAATTGAAAAAAACATATCTTTACTTACCTTATTACTATAGATAAAGGAGACTTTAAAATAATTAAAGGTGTCCAAATGTGAAGAATATTAGGCAAACCTATAAATATTAGTGCAAAAAAGAGTGAAAAATTAAAAAAAATAGAATAAAGTCATATATCAGTGGAAAAGATTCTCTATGACATCATGATTCTAGAAAATTTTATGGTTCAAAAAATGGGTTAATAAAAACAAAGATATGATCAAAATAAGGAATCTGACAATAAAAATATGAAAGGTAAATAATTGTGAAAAGTAAGTTTAAATAGGGTGAAAGGGAAGTCATTTGCTTATTGTTTGAAATTTTTTGAGATAAATAGAGCCCTGAGAGAGGAAAAAAATGCAATAGAGATAATATGGTGAGGAGACTATAATTTCAATGAGAGAGACACCCAACAGCCACAATGGGTGCAACACAAGTAGGAAACTAAGAGTTTTAAACTTTTTTTGAATATTTTATTGAAATTAAGTGTGTTATAGACATTTTTAATTTAGATCAATTCTAAGAAATAAAATAAACTTGAGAAATTTGATAAGGGTAGTAGACGCCAAAATGGGTTGAAAAGAATTAGAGTAATAACTACCAAAAGACATTTATTACAAGAAGGGAAAGGGATCGATAGTCAAAACTAATTAGGTCAACCCAGTCAACCTAGTAGGCAAAAAATTTTAAATTCACATTGTTGACTTAGTAGGTGTGTGTTAACTTATTTTGTTGTGCATGCTATGAACTTAGTACCTCACTATTGACTTAGTAGAGTAATCCACTCTACCAATTTAGTACTAAGGGGAGAAAAATTAAAGGGTTGACGTAGTTTTTTAAGTCAATCTGGTCAAAATAAGGACTATTTGGTCAACCTAGTGTTTTACTAAGTGACCATAATAGTATGAAAGTGCATGAAATAGGCCAAAATAGTAATAGAAAGGCATAGAATGCTTGACTGAGTACTAAAATGGTTAAGTAGGCTAAAAATAGGTCAAAGTGTTCAAAGATGGATAGATTAAGGCAAATTAGGCTTATTTTTGTTAAAATTTTAAAATAATGTATTTAATTATAAATGACATGGATATCTAATTAATTTTTTTGTGTTTTATGGTTGTAGAGGCATCTAAAATTTTGGCACTTGGTAGACACAACATGGCTCCTAGACCTTTTGGAGTGATTGATAGTTGAGGATCGATCGAGGTTAGTTATGTTAGGTCTAAGATGGATTATGGATATGTGTCAAATCCCATTGAGTTCAAATCTGATAATCATGTTCCTAAGAGCCTAGGAATGATTGACTAACACATTCATATGGTAAGTGGATGAGAGTACCATTGAGGTAGGTATCACCCTAGAGGATGTCCATGTAATTCTTGGATTTCTGATAGGAGGTACATTATTTCTCATGGGAGTACCAGATGGATAGGAGGAAAGATGAGCTTTAGGCTTATGGGTTATGGGCTGAGATAAGATATATTCTAGGTTGATAGTTATCCTATTTGAGATTTTTACAACTTAAATTTTAGATATCTAAAAGGAAATTATAAGACTTGTGATAGTACAAGTGTTGTGTCACAAGTCAAATGGAAAGTTACCAGTGTACACAATAGCCTTATGCTAGTCCATTTTGGAATATGGGTAACTCTATGATTTAGGTTCTATCATCTAGTCCCATCTTATGCATGACATGTATGGGATGTTGTCTATAGGGTAGAAGAGCATGGGGCTTATTATTTTGTTGAGCTTTTAGATATATGAGAGGTTTTTGATGTATCAAATAACTAGGTTACCCCATATAGTTGATGGTTTGTTTCCTCACATGTAAAGGTGGTGATAAGATTAGGTAGCATGGGTCATGCCTATGTGCCATCACTATAGAAAATCATAGGGGTAGACATCATGTGGTAGCCATATGGGTACATCATTATAGTATGTCCAAGTTGGAGGATAGTGAGACCAACATTGGCATGGGCACAAATTATAAGACATTATACCTGGTGGATATAACCATATCTAGTGGCACACATACTAGGATAGATGGGAAACCCTCACCCATCAACCTTGATAGGGTTTCCCAAATTTTGGTATAGTCATGTAAGAGAGTCAAGGGAGATGAGGATTGGGACCACTAGTTTTTAGATCAGAGATTAGATTATAGTGTGAGAGACCATGGATAAGTTGAACATGATGGTTAGTAGATAGAGAGGATATAAATGTGGATGTAAGAGTGCTAGAGGTACCATAACTAGTACTCTAGTATGATAAGTGACTACCTTGGTCACACCATTGACAAAGACACCAATAGTGGGAGAAAAAAAAGAGGGTGGTTATCCTAGATGACCCATTAGATGGTCCAAGATAGAGTTGGGTGATAGAGGTACCACTCAGATGTATCTTGATATGGGCATGAATGGTGACCTTAGGATTTGAATTTGGGAGATGACCTATAAATTATTTCATCAAGGGATTCACTTATAGAGAGATCATGCTCGATGGTTTCACAGATGGAGAGACGATAGTAGGTGAAACTTAGATAGGTAAGAAATAATAAATGGTTAAATTTTTCTTAAGTTTTTTTTAGAGATAAATTATAGATAGAAAGATTTTAAGATATATCCATGATCTAATATCTATCTAGTTTTATTTTTGTAGATCTAATGGAGGATAAGACTATATGGGGATCCCATGTAGTGGGAACACTCCATGATATCTTTGATAGGGCACTGATTCCATATGACCTTGCTATACTAGATAATTTTGTGACAGTATCTACCCTAAGGAGCTAGTTCAGACTAGCATGAGAGACTAAGAGGTGAGTATGGGCATTTAGGGAAGAGCCACAACCACTAGTAGGGGTGGGAGTGGGAGAGGCATAGGCATGGTAGGGCTTGGCTTAGGAGAGATCTATGTATATGACTATCATAACCTATTTGATGCAAGTACAATCCTTGGTGGCTAACCTATAGGGACAAATGATAGGTCTAACATTTTAGATAGTCTCTTTACAATATACTATTCAGAGGGGACTATCCAAGGAATCTATGGGAAACATGGATAGGCCATGATATAGATAGGATAGAGCCCAGTTGTAGAGCTGGAATGATGTATATTATTGTATTTTATATCAAAAACACATGATATATATAGATATCTCATTTTGGCAATTGGATGTTGATCTTATGTGTTTTTGGATTCTTGGATATATTTATTTATAGTACATGTATTTAAATTACGTTATATATGATATAGGAAATATATGAGTTGTGGTTTATTTTTTAGCATTATGTAGGACACATGCACGTTTAAAAAGAAATAGGTGAAAAAGACTTGGCTAAGTATAATTAATCAAAAAATAAATGTATTACACATTATTTATCATTGGTAAATGTGTAATAACAAGAAAATGACTAAGTATAAGAAACAAGTGTGGTAAACAAAATGGAAAAAAGTTTGTTTTTAAACCAAGAGAAAGATTGGCACCAAATTATAACAAATAGAGTCACACTAAGTCATGTTGGGAAGTATGAAAATAATTTAATAAAGTGGAAAACATGTAAAATATAAATGTTATAAAAATAAATCAATTATTTCAATCAATCATACTAAATCATGTTGAGAAATATAAAAGAAAAATAAAATTGGTAAAAGTGGTCTTAAATTTATCACACTAATTTAAGCTGGGAAGTATGAAAAATTCAAGAAATGGTTAGATTCTTATAGGAAATCAAAAAATAAAAAGATAAAAGTGAAAGAGTGATGAAGTAATCATAAATCATACTAAATCAATCTAGGAAGCATGTTAATGATGTGTAACTTCATAATCAATCAGATCTTATCTCATATTTGACACATGTAATTTTGATGTGAATTAGATTATTGGAAATTTTTTTTAGGAAGGCTAGGTCATATCCATGGTCTTACACTACTCACAAAGGGAACACCACTGAGGTGGAATAAAGTGAAAATATGGTAAAAGGGGATCTTGGTAATAGGAAGGTGAATTATGGTAATTTTTGAAGAAGGATGGGTCCTATCCATGGTCTTATAATATAACTCATAAATGGAATCCCTAGGGGAGTAATCAATGAACAAAACAATATTTCTCAAGAGGAAATATGAGGATTTTAGGGAGTGAAAAATGAAATGTAAAAAGCATAACTTAGGCATCTTATGAGAAGACCTTAAGAGATATGAGGCATACTAAGGACATGAGAAGATATTAAGTGACTAGTGACTATCAATATAAAAAGGAAACATATTCGCTATAGACACAAAGATGTGTAGGAAAATAAGTGTTCTAATAAGATCAACTCATGAAGGTATATTGGTAGAATAAAATTATAATAGACCTACCTTCTCATGACATGTTCCTCATTCCTTAGGAACCCTTATAGAGCCATTGGTCTACTAAAAAGATTGGGTACTTGAATGAGAAATTAGGTAACACTATTTTTTTTTTTTTAATTTTTTTTTTCTAATATACTAACCTACCACACCCCAATAGACCTTAGCTCTATCATGATGCCAACTATGGATTTTGAACCTCGATTAGAAGGAGATGTTCTTAAAAGCACATCTTTTAGTGTGGTTTGACTTTTAAGAAGTTTGAATATTGAATTTTGGGATCATTAAATTTTATTAAATGATTTGGATTTTGAATGTTTTTATATATTTTTTAATATTCCTCCTCCATACGGACTTGGAATGACCAATCATGAGAGATAGAGTGATACACATGAATGAGATTTGGGATTACGCTAGAGGAATGTAAGTAACCAAAGACAAGACTAACTAAGACACTTAGGATTGATAATGAACCAACACGTTATCTTAAATCTCAACCATGTATATGCTTAGTTTGTGAAATAGAATAAAGGGGAAAAAGGAGATCTAAAGTGGACTGGTAAAATGAAATTATAATGAAATGAGTTGTTTTCTAACTAATTAGATGGTATAGAAGAAATGACTAAAGGAAACAAGGTTTGTATAACCAAGTCACAATAACAATTATCCATGTATAGAGATAAGATATCAAATAATCATGAAAAGAGAACAAGGGAATTTTAAGAAAAAAACTCAAGAATAAAGAGAAGGCAATGATAAAGAAGACATCCATAAGAAAACATACATGAAATTATAATCTATATAAAGTTTGAAATTATAGACACCATGTAAAATAAATAAGAATTTAACACAATGTGAAATGATATAACAAACTAGATAAAGATAAATTTAGAGCATGTCCAAAAATGAAAATGTAAGAACACCATGCATGTGCTCATAAGTATTGATAGATTTATCCACACACATCGTCCAAAACATATGATACATCTCTATGAATTTTTATGTGAACTGTGGATAATGTCTCATCTATCTTCAACAAAAACTAGGAGAAAACTTAACATCTAATTTCCTCAATAGAAAAGGTAAGAATGTTTGATAAATCATATTGAGGAGGGATATCAGGTAAAGTATGTTCAGAATAATGCATAAGAATGGAATATATAGGAGATGAAGGAATCATTGGTAGAGAAGGATCCATAGGTGGGGGACTCACAAGTGGAGAAGGATCCATAGGTGAGGGAAGGTCCATGGGTGGAGGACTCATGGGTGGACGAACATGAGGTCAATTAGGGACCATATGTGGGAATGGAACCATAAGAGGTGGAACCATGGGAGAAGAAGGGGGAGCATTCTAGTAGGAATGACTTGTGGTAAGAATGGTAGAATGTGTGGGAATAATTAAAAGGTTACCTTTAAGATGTTGAAGGATACAATAATTATCGATGTGATGGGTGCCACATTAGTGCCAAAAAGAATACACCTCTGCATACATAGGAATATAATTAGGAAGTATGTTTAGGGGAGGTATGGATTTTTATAAGGATTGAGGGGTATAAGAATGTAAAGTGTTAATATATTATCTTATATTGTGACAATGTGTGGATAAATGGTTATCTATGCCATGAAAGCAAAAAATATTCTTGTGAATAATCTTGATAGAGGTACTCGTAGGAGGAGGTGTAATATAAGTGGAAGGAGTTTGGTAGGGCTCATCGGCCATGTTATGTTCAAATTTATTGGACAATATCCTCCATAATTTAATGAAATCTTGGGAAGTTTTATTTTCAAGTTGATAATTGATAAAATGGGCCAAGGTATTCTTAGAAAGATCACTAGTTTGGAACTCTTGGACTAGAGTATTGACTAAATATTCTAAACTAGTAATAAAATGTGTTTTAAGTTGGTTGTACCAATTTAAAGAACTGCCCATGACAGTTTTGGCTAATAACTTGGTAGTGGCAAAGGTATTTAATTTAAACCAGTCTTTATATAGATTTCCAAATGTTTTTAGATGAAGAGTAGGATCAGTTGACCCATTGTAAGAAATGGTAGGGGTGATACGTCCTATGTCAATATTATCAATTTGAGATGTAAAAGGCTCATTTTGAATATTCTTACTTATTTTATTGATAAAAGGAGGTTGGGGGATAAGATTATCATGGGAATCCTAAAGAGGAGGTGGGGAAACATTTTGATTATGTGTACCCCATGGCATCTATTGAGGGTGGGTTTAAAGATAGATAAGGTGGTTTTGCATTCACATCATTTGATTTGCATTATGAGCTTGAAAATCATTCTTTTGATTAAGTATTTTTAATAAAATTTGGTGGGTTTAAGTTGAATTATTGGTATTATTTCAAGCATTATAATTAGAAGTAGTGTCTTGGGTACCACTATGGGTGTTGGTAGGAGCTTGAGAAGATTTGTTAGAATGTGAGGCACTAGTGGCATTAATTGATTATGTGGAAAAATATGGACTAGTGAAGGGCTGATAAGAGGAAGCACTAGAAGCATGATTACCAAGGGTAACAAATTATGAACTAGTGGAAGAGTTGAGGAGAGTGGGTCCTGAATGAGGCCCACTAGATGTAGAACATGCCATGTTAGTGGATATACTAGGCATGGAATTAGAATAAGTCAAAGAAGAAGAATTCATGGTATTATAAGGGGTTAAAATAGAGGGAATATGCCAAGAATAAAATCAACTAGTATCCCTAAATCTATGTGAGAATGTGAGAGAAGGTGAATGAGGTTTTTCAACTTGACCACTAATCATGAGATGGTAAATGTTAGAAGGATACTTTCCATGATGTTGAGGAAATTTAGTTATAAAAAAGAGCATTTTAGTGGTATACTCTAATTATATATGATCTTCAAGTGAGAAGAGAGGCTTTCTAAGTAAATAAGAATGAGGAGGGGTCCCATAGTTTGTTGTTCAAGTGGTTATATGAACATTACTCTCATCCAGGAGAGGATCCCTAATCTACTTATGAGAGACCCTATAATGGTTGGTAAGACTCATAATATCTATTGAATTCAACTCATTGTTGTCTTCAAAGAAGAATTTGATGGTAAGGGAGAAGAGATAGATAAGGAAAAAGGGATGCAAAATAAAAGGAAAATAAGAGGTAGATAAGAGTACAGAGTCGATTAGGTCAACCTAATACTAAAAATAAGTTTTAAAATTTAAGAAAATAGGAATACAAAGCTGACAAGTTGACTTATTTCTATACCTTGGATAGAAAATAGGAAAAAAAAGATACGGAGTTGACCTAGTACTATATCTTATAAGGAAGAAAATAATATTATGTCAATAAGGTTGACCTAGTATTGTAGGCATGGAAAATAGATAGTCTGCAATATATTATGTCAAATATAATGATAGTGTACTAAAAAAAGAAAAATTTTACAAGTAATTTTGAAATAAAGATGTGAAAATAAACTCACAATCAATTGGTCAATGAGGATGATCCAATTGAGTCACACAACATAAAACCTTGCACCAATACTAGCCAATGCAAGTTTCTCCATTACAACTTATAATTGAGAAAAGAACATGTAGTCAACTTGGAAAGTAAATGCTAACTAAGTGGTCATCCTAAATGTTGTTAGATTATTAGATTATGATTTTAAGTGTGGTAAAAATTTAGTTGTAAGGAATTATAAACCAATATATGGATGGTTTTAGGACATTTAGGCTGAAAGAGATATGTGTTGGAAATGGTAATGGCTTAGTATTAGGGCCTACCCCCTCACTTCACACACCATAGAGATAAGGGTATTAGGTGCTTTGCCAATATATACCATTAACCATGTGTTTATACTTGGATATAAAACCAAGTTAGCTTCCTCCTTGGTGATGATATCTAAGTAAGTAGGCCTTAGGTAAATAATTATTTAAATGCATTTTAATATTATGTGATTTGGTAGTGTGTGAAAAAAAGAGATAAATAGTAAAACTAAATAGTATATTGAAAAACTACCTAATTAGAATATGTGATCTATTATAAGCATGGAAGCAACTAAACATGAAAGTGTGAGCTAATTACTAGCCTATAAGTGTTAATTCTAACTTTGAAAAATAGTACAGTGTCAGTTTAGATGATAGTGTATGTAGATATTAAAGAATAGAGTTGATAATGTCACTAATGTACTACTGAAGCAATGGTCTATTAAAGAACTAAATTAATAGTGTAGACCTAGTCTTCTAGACACAAAATAGAATACAAAATAAGGTCGATAGAGTGGACCTAGTTTTTTATATAGGCGTAGTTTTAAATACTAAAAACTGTGAAAAACATAACTGTAATGAATAAAAAAATTTATAGAGAAAGAGAGAAAGGAACCTTGGTGGGTTGGAAGATGCATAGAAAAGTGAGATTATTATTGAAGTGTACTAATTTATACTTGAAAATTCTACCAATTGTGTTGAATGAGTTAACCTAGCTATGTAGTTCCCTATTTGTTGAAACTTGTGAATAATATTATGCTAATAGTGTCAACCTAGTATCTTTTCTAGAAGTCTAGAAACATACTATGCTGATAGGGTTGACCTAATATCCTATCTAGAACTCTAAAAGTGTATTGTGTTGACTGGGTCGACTTTATAGCCTATCTAGAAGTGAAAACCAGTACTATGTCATCTTATTCAACCTAGTATCCTATATCTGATAAAGACCTACATAAATAGAATAGATTCATAGTTTTTATCTAGGAATTTGACTCAAGAGAGGATGGTTAGTATGGTTCTAGTTCCAAAATGAAAACAAAATGAAATAAACACACTAATAACATAACATCTCTAGGCCTAGACACTAGGGAGATCTTAGTTAATAAAATCAAATGACAAACACAACTAGAAAGTAAGGAATAAAAACACAAGAATTACTTCACCTTCCTTGGATGATCTAAGTGCCTTTGTAGTGGCGGTTTGCTCGGCTTGTGCTCATGAAGTATTTGGCAATGGAAGCTTGGCTACCTCCATCTCTCCTTCGTACCTTTGGCTTATGGCTTGGCTTAGATTGAAATCAATTTGGCATGGTAACAATAATACAAATGGATTCTTGAAGATACTTGTGCATTATGAGTATGCACCAAAATAGCTTAAAAATGATGTTGTGAGGCCTCTTATTTATAGATTTTTTGATTTGATCAGAATCAACCTGAACCACCCATCTCAAGATTGAGATGTGTGGTTGAGGATTAATTCAATTTTTGGAATTAACTTTGAAATTATCCTCATCATGGAATTAGAAGAAGGTTAAATTTAGAGGCATGGAGGGCATCATAGAAGGCATTGATGAGGCGTGGGAGGCTTGAATCCTGATATTTGTGGCAATTATGGCCTAAGGATGCCTTCCCAAGAAATGAGGTCACTTGATGATGTAGATATTAAATATTCATTTATAAAAATAAATATTCAACATATTTCTATGGAATTATTAATTATGCCTTGATTTGGGTTAATTAGCTCTTAAACATGATTAAGCACTTTGTGCATAGATTACCCAAATTGATCAGAATGTCTTAGTATTGGTACAAATTTTGAATGGATTAAAATTGGGAGTTACTATCAAATGTGTTGGAACCATATTCCCATTGAGGATTTTACCAAAAAAAATAACAAAGGCATATCTCTTGTGCAGAAGATTTGATAAGAAAGAGCAATCTAGAGCACCTAGGTACAAAATTAGCATTTTGACTCAAAATGAATTGATCAAAGTTAGCTGGGCCATAAATTATGTTACCCTATTTGGGGATACCCTGGCCAAAATTGGTACTTAAATATGTCATTTTCATATCATTTTACATGTTTTAGTTTTTTTAGGCCAAATTGTGCACTTTAGGTGGAAATTGGCCAAAAGCTTGGTTGGAGGTCATTGATAGACAATTTTAGGTGTCTATAATTTGCCCTTTGTTTGGGAAGGCATTGCAAGCTATAATCATAGTAACATCTTGTCAAAGAATGAAAAGTTCATGTATGCCTACAATTGCAATGATGATAATCTAACTGTATGATGCCCCCTTGAGGGAGTGGCCATCACATTTGTTGATGGATGGTCCCTCGAAAAGAAATAAGAAGAAAGGTAGAATTAACTTGTGGTTGATATTAATTCAAATGAGAAAATGATTACATGCATTGATGTAAAAAGGATGTTGATTTTCCCAAAGGTGGTTATAATTAAGAATAAAAGTTAAAATAATGATTTTCTTATAGGAGGTTATAATCATTATGAGGACCTAGATTGGCTAAAGATGATTGTGCCCCAGTTAGGGCTGATTAGCAAGCATAACCTAAGGATATAACCTAGAATATAGATTAAATATGAGTGGGAAAAAAATGATGAAAGATATGAATAGAGGAATGAGATTGATCAATATAATGATTCAGTTGTACCTATCAATGAGGAGATGCTTGTCTTGATTAACAATGATACAACTAAAATCATTAAATGAGTTACTTTTATCAAGGGTGGGATGAAAGGATTTGCCAAGCTACCAAGGAGAAAATTTTATGGATCCATTGAATTTAGACCTTCATTAAGCTAATTTTTACTATAGCATGTGATGGTAGGATTCATTATAGAATACCATGAAGACTTGGCCAAACTATGCAGAAGGACTGACTCTTGATATCCAATAAACACTCAAAAATAGTGCACCAATGATAAAAACCATGATGATAATGTTGACATATGAATATGGATATAATAAAGAGTGATGTGTGCAAGGAATCACCTAATGCATACATATAGACTGAGTTGAGGTAACAATGTTTAAAGAAAATAAATAGACAAGTAAACAAATAAAAAAGCAAACAAACAAACAAACAACCTAAAATAAACAAATAAATATAAAGATTGAAAGAAAAAGAAAGCATGATAATGCCCCAGTATGGTGGATCATGGATAACTGACTAGGATTAGACATGATAAATTTTTTTGGGTTTTTGAAATGTTATGAATGTTTTTGGAATTTTGAGGTATCTTAACTTGATCAAAAATGACAAGATACCTGCTCAAAAAATGGCAAGAGTGTTTGGCTTAGGTTTCTCACAAAATGGTGAGATCATATAGAAAGGGGGACTAAGGTGACCTCAACATGAATTAAGAATGACCTCAAGTCATAGTAATTCCATTAACACAAAAGGTGAGGAAAAACCAACTAGGTCCCAACAAGTTCTCAAATCCAGTAAATGGCTAGTCAAATGAAAATAGTAATGGCAAGGTGATGTACCAATGAATGGTAAAAAAGTGTTGCTGTTAGTTTTCCCATAGGTGGTTATAACTAGGAGAAAATGAAATAGGTCAATGATACTAATTTTCCCATAGGTGGTTATAATTAGTAATAAGACTAGTGAGACACTGATTTGCCCATAGGCAGTTATAATCAGGCTCACATAAATAAACATGATAAGATGAAATATATCTTGCTAGATTAACTATCACATTAATTTCATAGACTATCATTGTAATCATGGATTGGATTGATTATTAAAACTTGACCAGACTCCCATCATGAAAAGGTGTGGGAAGAACCAAATGAACCAAGATCAAAATAGGATTGGGTAAGATGACTAAAAACAAGCTTTGGTCTAGATAGGAATGGAATGATAGGATGGTATGATTTTTGATAGATTGGATAAAATGGTAAGAGGGTTTCCCCCAAGTGATGGAGTGAATGGTTGGGTATCCAACAATGGAAAATGGATATGTAACAATGGTAATGGCATGGTACATTTTTTTTACCTAGGTGTGGTTTTTAATTTTATTGTTCTTATTGAGGTGGAGATGCACATCCTAATCAACAAATGATACAAATAAAATAAGTGATCATGTTAATTTATATCCCATACCTTGTCTGAATAACTACTTTGTCAAAAACTTGATACAAATTTGGTTGTCAAGAATGCTTTTGTGATCTTTGTTGGTCATTGATTATGATTCCTTCAAATGTTGCAACAAGGTATCTTTATAACCTTTTCAAAGGAAAGTGTGACCATGGATGGTAAACAAGGAAAAATAATAGATGGTAGGTTTGATTTTGAAATGAAATTGTAGATGATAATGGAACGTGGAATGGTGGGGAAAAAATGAAGATTAGGATTTTTAGTCACATGTGATGTTGTTGATGTTAGATTCAACATATTTTTGGTTGTGGTGGGGCTAAAGACTTGTTATCTCAATAAGAACGCCAAAAAATTTTGTTGTTTGATTTTGAGAGTAGATACCATCTAATTAGGATATAGATATGAAGCTATTTTGATTTGATCTTTGATTTTATCTTCATCAAGAAGTGAAGAACTTTAGTGCTCAGCTATTGGTGCCTCAAAGAGGTTTTCACTAATGAAGTTATCTTGATTGCCCTGTAGCATCTCCAAGAAGGTTTCACTAATGAACATTGGCTTTTGACTTTGATTTTATTCTATCACTTCTAAAAAAATATCATTAGAAGATGCTGAGTGCTGACTTTGATTATCTCCTAGCACCTCCAAAAATGTTTCACTAGGAAAGTGTTCTTTTGCTATATGAATGTGGTATTGGCCTCCTTACTCTTCTTCAAATGATATGTCACCATGGATGTATTTCAACAAAGTGTGATTCTATCAATCCCAATTAACACTTGTGAGAGATGGAATGTCAATAATATGGCTATCTTGGTTAATGGTAATGGCCTATGGAACAATAATGGAATGGGAAGAGGTTGCACAATCCTCATAGAAGATAATAGGAGAACCTGTGTTGATGTTGAAGTACTCATCCTCAAAAACTGTAGAAGGATAAAAAATGTATTCAAATTGATCTTCAAGGTATGTGTAACCAATGTTGTAACAATCATGAACATATTTTTCTTTTGAATTTGAATCTAACTCAAGGGACTTTAAATATGATGTTAAGACTGATGTTGATTGTGATCCTAATGCTAAATCTAATGTCAGTTCAATAATATAACCTAAATCTAATTTTGATTCTTTATTTGGTGGGTACTCTATTATAATGATGTCTTGTTGAATATTTGGTTTTTGATAAGTAACAGCCTATGATGGCATAATGGGCTCCACAAAAACTAGTTTGTTAAAGTGAGACTCCTCTAGGATGGGAAATAGGTCAAGAGATAACTCTTTAGAGACTAGATTTTCAATACGAGGTTCTTAAAAAATAGGCACATGGTCAAGGTAATGATTTCCCCAAAGGTGGTTATAATCATTAAGAAGTGAATTAGCAAAGACTAGCTTATCTAAGTGACTCTCCTCAACAATTAGTATAGGATAAATAGGCAATTCATCATAGGTTTACTTATCACAAGTGGTTGGTTCAATAGAAACATCTTAGATTGGTTGCTTTTCTTGGTTTTGGTTTTCAATGAAGTTTAGTCTTCGAATGATCGAATGGGTTGAGGTTTGGATGGGATTGGTACTAGATGAGGAATGACTTGTAGTTAGATAATGGTAGGACCTTAGGGAGTATGATTGCTCACATGAGCCAAAAGACAAAGTCTTGATATGGTAATGATAGGGTATTATGGGGCTTGATTTCTTACATAAGCCAAATGACTAGGTTTTGGAATGATGAAGGGGTGTTGTGGAGCATGATTTCTCACATAAGCCAAAGGATGAGGTCTTGGAATGATGAAGGGGCATTGTGGAGCTTGGTTACTCGCATAAACCAAAGGATGAGGCCTTGGTATGGGAATGGTATTCCTTGGATATTGTGGAGCTTGATAGCTCATATAATCCAAAGGAGGGTTAGGGGTAGCCAATGATCAGATAACAAAAAGACATCATGAAACTTGATTTATTATATAATCAAAAGCATCCAAGTCTTCCTCATAAGCCATATCATCCCAATCATGAGTTCGATCATAAATTAGTTCTTGACTGTGTTTCATGTACTAATTTTTATAAAGAGGGTATGGATTCGTATCCCAAATAACATTATCTATAGTTGGATCTTCAAATTCCTCATCACAAGCCTCTTCATACAAATCAAGGTCTCTAGTTGGATCATAAGTTACTTTGTGACTTTGTTCCCATAAATGATTAATATGAGGTAGATAGAAATCTATTTCACAAACCATATTAGTATCATTGGGGTCTTGACAAAAGCCATAAAAGTCATTTTGTGCAATGATTATATCATAAGTTATATTGTAAGTGACTCCACCATAATTATAGTGAGACATATCTACATAAATGATGAAATCTCCAAAAATAAAAAGACTTAGATTTCTACAAACTCTAAAAAAATATCTAAAGGACAAATGGTTCAAACTTGGTCTAACTTGTTTGAAGGGGTGGAGTTGAATCTCTAGTATGGTCTAAAATTAGAGTTGTATCTCCAAAATGATTTGTGCTTAGACTTGGCATAAAATAGCCTAATTTCAAACATCTAACATCAAATGTCACATTCATAAAAGGTCAAGCATGTGAATAAAAATTAGCATGTCAAAGGTCTTGGTCAAAGTGTTCCAAATAAGGTCTAAACTAGGATAAAGAAAATTTGAGTTGCTAGGTCTTTTGTCTAAATTCAGAGTCAAAATCTAGGCTCAAACAAACACGCATGCTAAGACTTTTGGCCAAATGGTGTCAAAAGCTAGACTTGAAACAAAGGCTGATGTGATTTGATTTAATCTAACAAGTTTGGAAATAACTTTGACATAAACCTAACACACGGAATCAAACATAAACATGATTAGTTTGCATAAGGCATAAGACAAAAGGCTCTTTGAGAAAGGTCATTTTCTCCTAAATAAAGGCACAAATAATGATGAAGATAGGTATTAAACAAATAAACCATCAATATTTTTCAATTTTGGATAATCGATTAATAGAATTTATGCAACCCAAAAGAGATATATCTATGTATTAGACTCATGAATTGAGACTAAATAGAAATCAATAAATGTTTGGATCCTAACTTGACAAGGCTAATTGAAAACTCAATGTTGAAAACTAGGATTTGACTAAATAGGCTAGATAAGATTAGACAACATGACGGCACAAGACAAAGGTCTAAATGGTATATACAAAATGGTTTGAAACAAATGGTTTTGATATAATGGTAAACAAGTCTTGAAACACATTGAGCAGCCTAATGGCATAAGTGTGCTTGAATGATGTGATCAATGCTTTTTTTTGAAAGATTTAAAAGGTTCAAAATGTTTTGACATGATTTGGGTAGCATAACACTACCCTTCACAGCTCAAATGCATTGTTTTGACATGGTTTATGAACCAAAAAACAAGTTTTAGTCTCAAAACATACCAAGTCAAAATGACCAAAATACATTAAGTATAATCATCCAAATCCTAGCAAGGGTATGGAAAAATGGGGTTTACTAAACTAGCAAGGTTTTTATCATTCTATGGGAATCAATTGCATAATGAATTTCATGTCAAATGATGTAAAAGACAATCATGGAAATTGGGTGACCATGGCATTGGCTAGTTTTAAAAAGGTCTAGTCTCTTTTACAACCACTACATCTTATTGTTTGGTCAGTGTAGTGTGATGCACAAATATAGATACATCCCATGTGTAACTTTAAAAGATACAAATGAAGTAAATGTTGGGATGTGAAACCCTGGGTCAAAGCTTCCCTAAATAACTCATGGGAGGTAATGGCATCCCCCTCACAAGCCAAGATACATAAAATTAAAAAAAACATGAAAGTAGAAAGACTTTAGGGTCACTTTCAAGGTCACCCAAACATTGATGAGTTTTTGGGGAGTTCTTTAGATGACTTTCTTTCTAAGCCTTGGACTATGCTACTTGTAATAGGAATGATGCTTTTGATTCCAAGGGTTCCCTATAGGGGATAAATAGAAGAGCATACATGCAACATTCCTCTTTTTGCCAAACAAGATTTGATTAAACATCTATTGAAAACAAAAATTGAAAAGTGTGTTCAACTTTAAACCCAAAATTAAATATTTGGTGGTGTTCATTTGACCCCTTGGTCTTCGTTGCAAACTTTGAAAACATTCACCAAAAACATCTAAAATTCTTTGTTAAATAATCAAAACAAGATTCCTAATTAATTTTTAAGCATGCAAAGGTGATTTAAACATGTTTTGAAAAAATATCAAGTTTGGTCCTGTAGCAAAAAAGTTATCATGTCCTTTAGTTTTGAAGCTCTTTTTATCTTGAAATAATAAACTTTGGAAAAGTAGCTGTTGGGTCTATGTTATTAGAAAAACACAGTGACCGACATCAGTTATTCCACCGATGTTGGTTACTCTAGCTAATCAAGATCTAATTGATGTTAGTTCTATTGATCAACATTGGTTAAGTCAAGTAACTGATGTCAATATTTCCTACCAATGTCAGTTACTATGTAAAATTGTTGCAAGTAAAAATGGAAAAATAAAATTAGAAAATCAATTTGCAAGAGTTTTAAGGGCTCAAATAAATATTTTAGAGTTGTAAAATGATCTCTTTTAGGTGTGAGATGCATCTATTCCGATTAGGCATGCCATTAATGTGATCTATGAATTTGACTCAAGAGAGGATGGTTAGTATGGTGTTAGTTCCAAAATGAATATAAAATGAAATAAACACACTATAGAATAACATCTCTAAGCCTAGACACTAGGGAGAGCTTCATCAACAAAAGTTACTGACAAACACAATTAGAAAGTAAGAAATGAAAACACACTAATTCCTTCACCTTCCTTAGATGCTTCAAGTGCCTTTGTAGTGGTGGTTTTCTCATTTTGTGCTCATGAAGTCTTTGGCATTGGATGCTTGGCTACCTCCATCTCTCCTTGGCACCTTTGGCTTATAGCTTGTCTTGGCTTGGAATCAATTTGGCATGGTAACACTAGTATCAATGTATTATTGAAGATATTTTTGCATTATAACTTTTCACTAAAATAGATTATAAATGATGTTGTAAGGCCTTTTATTTATAGCTTTTTGGATTTGATAAGAATCAATGGGGACCATCCATCTCAAGATTGAAATGTGTGTTTTAGAATTAATTTAATTTTTGAAATTAAGTTTGAAATTATCCTTATCTTGTCATTGGAATAAGGGGAAACTAATAGGTATGTAGGGCATCATGGAAGGCATTGATGAGGCATGGGAGGCCTGAATCCTGATATTTGTGGTATTTATGGCCTAGGGATGTCTTCCTAAGAAATGAGGTCACTTAATGATACAGATATTAAATATTCATTTATAAAAACAAATATTAAATTTTTTTCCATGGAATTATTAATTATTACCTGATTTGGGTTAATTATCTCTTAAACATGATTAAGCACTTTGTGCAGAAATTACCCAAATTGATCAGAATGTCTTGTTATTGGTCCAAAATTTGACTGGATTAGAATTGGGAGTTATTGTCAGATAAATTCAAACCTTATTCTCATTTAGGATGTTACAAACAAAAAATAACAAAGGTACATCTCTTTTTTTAAAAAAATTAGAGGAACGATCAATCCAGAGAACCTAGGTGCAAAATTGGCATTTTGACTCGAAATAAACTAATCAAAGTTAGTTGGCCCATAAATTACATTACCCTATTTAGGGATACCCTAGCCAAAATTGGCACTTAAATATATCATTTTCACATCATTTTGTGTGTTTTAATGTTTTTAGGCCAAATTGTGCATTTTAGGTGGAAATTGGCCAAAAGCCTAGTTGGAGGTCATTGACAACCAATTTTAGGTGTCTAGAGTTTTAATGTGATTAATTATTAAACCTATGTATAAAAGTTGAAAAATATACCAAAAATATCAACCCAATATCATAAATATTTAAAAATAATAAATAAAATGATAAAATAAGGAGAAACATGAGATAAAATCTGTAAGGGTTAGATTCACATTAGGTTCACTAGACTGTATGTAATTAGAAATGCATCATGTCTATAAATCAATCATAACTTGGAGAAGATACATCATACTTATATTTCTAATTGGGGATACATTAGATAATTGAGAACATGACCAATATGGGGATCCACTAGACCCAATTAGGGGATATCTTACCATAATAAATGATTCTAGGGCAGGTTCCAAAGCCTTTAGTCAAGAACAATCATGTAATAACCTTAATTAGGTCCTATGTTTTCATATCTCACCAAACTAATAACACGTAAAGTAAATTCTAATCTAGTGCTCATCAAATCTTGTGGCACAAAGTGGGAGTTATAAATCATATAAGTAAACATGCATAAGAGACATATACTCATGCCAATGTATACAAAATCCTAATGTATGGAATATAAGTACAAATTCATATCTATTTACTCTTATAAAGGAGAAACAAATTTAGGAATACTTACCTTTGAAGATGAACCTGCTGATCCTCAATCTCTCCCTTAGTCAAGGTGATTTGTAAGAGGTTTTTGTGGTATGTAATAATGGCAAGGATAAATCAACTCTAGGATACACAACCTATCAATGTATCCAAAATACGTATCCACAAGACAAGATACATATATCTAAAAAAAGTATGAAACCCTAAGATTGATTCTCAAGTAGAATTATAAATAAGCAGATCTACAATAGATCTTAATTCTCTTTCTCTTCTCTAAATAATGCAAAAATGAACTTGTATATATATGTAGATTTAACCCTAAGCCCTTCCAAAATTTTCAGCCAATAGGGTCGACCAAGTCAACCTAGTATAATTATGGACAAAAATTCACTAGGTCATAGGATAGGTTGTCCAAGAGCCAATGTAGACCCTAAATTAATTTTAACCAAAATAGTATGAGGTCAACCTAATTGACTTAGTATATTGAATAGTAAAAAGGGTTTTAAGGTTAGGAAAAGGGGAAGAAAAGATATAAAATGACTGAGAAGTGTGCAATAGAGAAGAACAAGCTTAGGGATACAATTTTTATGAGATAATTGTGTAAATAATAAGTGATAAAAGGGAAAATAATCTTTCAAAGTACCAATGGTCTTCCCACCCCTTTCTCGGTGCACCTCTTAAGGTGTGCACTTAAAGAGTTTTAAACTCAATGTGCTCTTGTGATATAAAGAACATTATTAAGTGATAAAACTTTGAAAGTATTATGTGTATACAATAGGTCCTCATGTAGAATAACCTCCTTCACCCTCCCCTACCTTTTCTCATGGAATTATGGGAACCACTTTGTTTGCTTCTCAACCCTTTCCTTCTATTATGTATCCTTCACACACCATGACATCTTATTCTATGACTTCTTTAACCTCCATGCCAAGTATTTATACTAATATGGTAGGTTCAACTTCTACTGGGCATCTTCAAATTATCCTTCCCCTTAACCATGATACTAGTGTATCTTTTTCTACCAATGTTTCTCATGCCACATTGCTTCTTTTGATACTAAAGTGTCTCATGACCCTAGTTTAGTATATGCTACTTATGCTACTACTCATAGTACAACTCAAGATATTAACACTAATACTAATGCATCACTAGTAAAAATACTACCCAACATAACCAACTCTTATTAAAAAAACTTAATCAAATGCATACCTTCTAAACTAATAATGAAAATTAGATTATGCATATACAAAACCATCTCTTTCATCTTCAAAACCACCCTTAATAGGTTTCACGGGGAGCATATAATCTGAATGCCCCCCACCTCCCCTTAGGGATTCCCATGGTAAAATTATCCCACAACCACCCCTCATTAAAAAAATAATCAAACATATATAAAATGAATGTATTGTACCTCAAATTGATAATATTATAGGAGGTATTACACCCACCATCACCTATAATGGATCCACTGATCCCATATTGCATTTAAAAACATTTGGTAACCTTTATAAATATTGGGTCAAAATCAACACCTTTGTCACTACCAAACTATTATCTAAAACACTCTCAAGAGATGATTTATATTGGTACAATCAATTAAAAACCCATTTTAGCACTAGTCTTGAAGACTTGGTTAACTCACTAGTCCAATAATTTCAAACTAGTGACCTTCCCAAGAATATCTTAGCCCACTTTATAAATTGGAAACAACTTGAAACTAAAATGGCACAAGCCTTCAACAAATTATGGAAGAACTTGTCTAATAAATGTGAGTATAATATGATGGATGACAACCTGTTCCATGTATTCACTAATTCTCTATACACCAAATTATAATATTAGGTTAAGACTCTCTCTCTAATAACTTTGGAAGAATCCCCCAACTAAGATAAATGACAATACTTCCTCATGCATAAATTTGAACCATCTTAACCTCCAATAGGCACTTGTATGCTCATTTATAAAAACCATCATGAAACCAATCATGTTGTTACCAATACCTATGACACTATTCATAACATTTAAGTAATCATTCCAAACAATGTTATGGAACATGCTCCCCTACAAATAACACTCTTAATCCTATATTTTCTCAAGCCAACCACTCTAATATGCACAAATCATTATCCTTAGTAGAGATTCAAAAACAAATTCCAAGACCTATACCCTGAGATCTTGACCCCACTCATCTTATGAAATCATGGTATGATACAAACAAATTTTGTCATTTTCATGCAAATTGGGGTCACTCTCATGAGACTTGTAGACAATTATGAAATCTAGCTATATATTTTATTCTTGGTCCAAAATTTGATCATGAAACACTTATTTGAAAGTATCAACAAGCTTAGGGACATAAATTTAAATCCCATGAAATGCAAAATAAAAACCAAGCTAATGCTCATCTTTCTATCTATAAATATCCTCTTCCCAACTATAAAGATAACATTGATACACCTATTCCTTATACAAAAAATGTATAAATTATTATATACCTCGCTACTAATGAAAAAATATGGTTAATATGAATAAAATACAAAGAGTAATTTCTTTTATCAACTCCAATCCAATACCTATGCATCACACCTCTCAACCATTTTGCATCATGTAGGACACTTCCCTATCCCATCTAATGGAATTGAGGCAATAAGAAATTATCACCATTAAATCACCACTCTCCAAAACACAACTTGATTATACTTCTATACCATCTCTACTCTTCCCCCAACATCCACACAATAAGACAACATTCCCTAGAATTTCAATAATATTTCTTCAACACAATCACAAGAAATACCTCAGCCAACCATCCCACCACCTAAATTTAATAAATCCATTTGTAATCAACCCAAAATAGCTACACTCTATTAACACAAATTTAATTTCACTTCCAACCCACTTTCTCAAAAACTCTTGTAACATTATATACCTATATCTAGAAATCCTCCTATGGGTTATGATGAATGGGATCATATTGTGGAACTTTCTCATCTCCCATCTCAAATACCTTTCCTAGACTTAATGTGACTTCTACCTCTCATCAAAGCTATATAATTCAATTTTTTTTTAAAATAAACATCCCTCATCCTCTTATGGTATGGTGGAAATATACCTTATTTGGATATGATGATAGTATACTTCAACAATGTGAAGATATGTCTATAAATGTTGATTAAACAGTGGATAGTTATCTTTCACTTAAGTTTCATATCACTTACATGATCCTCGATGAGATATTGCTTAATGTGGATGATTCTCAACTATTCATTAGCATCCAAATTGATGATATCTATGTTAATCATGCCTTAATTGATGAAGCTTCAGGGACTTAAATTACCTCCATTGATTTCATTAAGACACTTGGATATTTTGAATACAAACTCAAATATACATGTAGCACATGTCAAGGATATTATAGAAGACAAATGCATCTTATAGGTTGTATTTGGCTTCCTATTACCACCCCTCTTTTCACCATTCACATGAAAATTATGATCTTTAAATTTCTACTTTCTTACACCATCTTGTTTAGTTGACCATGGAATCATTGTATGAGAGTAATTGCCTCATTTTCATGCCAATGCATCAAATTTTCCCATAATGGATCTATTTACAAGATTTAAGGTGACACAAACCCTTATAATTTTATACAATTTCAAGAACATGGTTTTTAAAATTCCTACCCTTGAACCTTTACCTAATACCCCATTTAGGGAATCCCAACTCTTTGATTATCCCATCAATTACACTTCAAGTTATAACGGTCATATCAAATTAATTAGGGATATTACACCTAAACTCTTAGATTTTGATGATGATGAACCAAATGAGATTAGTCTCAAGATTGAAATATTTGATTTATCCCCTCAAATTATTGTCTAATTTATTCCCTCTTTATAATCATGATCCCATCAACTCCCTATCAATGATATACCTATTGTCTCAAGTAAGACTTTACATTTTATTCATCACACATACTATGATGATAAATTCATACCTAATGTACCATCAACTTGCATAAATTTGATTATGATGATGGGTATAATTTAGAATACCCATTTTTATTTGGACTCCTCCAAGTTATAAATGATAATATTATTTGATATCGATCTTATTTATTTTAGTTTTTCATTCATATTTTAGAATTCCTTCCTTTATAATACCTAATACTAGTATTACTAGTATTTGTTACAGGGTAGAGATGAAACACTCACATGGTACACCTCTAATTTTAGTAGAGCCCCTTAGGAGTATGCTCATGGATCATTCCATGATAGGCCCTTATCACTTTTATAGATACTAAGATCCTTATAGTTTATCTTCCTCTAGAGATGATATTTATTATTCTTAAACCTATTGCACAACCAGCCTCACCTTTAGATGAGCCTAGTCTAGTTTCTACTCCTACTTTACCTTCAAATGAATATAGTCAATTTTTTATTCTATCCATGTCTTTCCTTCATGATGGCCTTATTCCTTTATCATAGCTTGATCCCATGCCTAACTAACGGGTTGATCAGTGTTATTATGATATCCATAAAGTTATTGATCATTGGACCAAAGACTACAAATTATTAACCTCCCTTAGCTTCTCCTTCCACTTCTTATGCTAGTAGTCCCTCAAAGCATACTAGAAGACATATTTTTTGCTTTCATGGGATACATAACCACTATTACACGCATTTTAAAAAACTTTGGGAGTATAATAACACATTGCATCTAGCCACTACTTAGCCTAAAGTTAAGACCATACCTCTTCTAAATCTATTACTAGAGTACATCGCTAAATATGTGGACATATACTATCTTTGGCACCAATTTGGTTCACATCATACTAATCAATGCCATAGTATCCAATATCACCTTCAATATCACCCATAATCAACACCTACATCAGTCATTCCTCCTCCTATATGTTGCACATACAATAAGGCTCCTCCTTCTCTATAGGTTAAACTTCCATGCCCCACAAATACTATTCTCATTCAATAATATATTATTATCCTTGATTATATTATGTGAACGTTCACTAATAATCATGATTCTTCATCAAATATACCTAAATTTTTAGTTGAGGAGATTCAGAAGGAAGTCTTTGCATAACTTTTTATGAGGATTGATGAGACTCTAGTTGTTGTTAGAATACAACTTGATAGAGATTTTTTGAATGTCATGGATAATATTTGTGGTCAAACTTATTATTATTTGTGAACAAAACAAGGTGTTATTTTACATTTTTATATGTTATGATTTTGGATAGGATTTGTGATCCATTTTTATATATCTTATACACTTGACTATGTGTCAAATTTGATTCCACTTATCTATTTTACATGGATAATTATATTATGATTTATGTGTTTTAAATGGATTCATTTATTTAAAAATTCATTATGGTTTCTTATCATTCATTTCATGATTGCACACTTATATTTATGAGTTCACTTATTTTATGGCTTGTTTTTCTTCAATTATTTTTTGTTATCTTATCTCATTCAAAAATCAGATAATTATTATTGTGACTTGGATACACAACCTTGATTACCTTAGTAATATTTCTCTAGCATATGATTGGTTAGCAAACAAGATGTCTCATTATACTCCTATTTACCAATCTACTTTGATCTCCCTTTATTCCTCTATTTTCATTTCACATACTAAGCATACATATGGTTGAAACTTGAGATTAGATATTGGTTTATAGGTAAGCCTAAACATTTAAACCATCATATTTTTAGATACTTAGCCTCCTTTAAACTTGTTGGGTGAATATTTTGTCAATCAGTGCACTGATAAACCAAATAGGTCTGATCAACCATAGCAGGAAGAATGGTTAGCCAGTTGTGTAGGTTTACCACATCAACAGGAGACTAATCTCTCATCTCATCAAGGGGAGGTTCCCTATAGATACGTAGGAGATTTTTACTATATAAATAAGAAAAAAATAACACATGGGGGTAGAATAAACCATCCATCTCTCTTCTTTCAGAGATGATGCTAACACACAAAGGAGAAAAATCCTAGTGGAAACACTGAAGGCACTTCTCTTCTTTCAGAAGTGTTCTTGCAGGGAATAGCAGGATTTTCTTTCAGGTACGAAAAGTAACTGATGACAAAAGGGTGTAGTAACTAGAAGGATGAATTAGAACACAATGTTTCCACCTCAACTACCCAAAGAGTATATCACAAAGGATAATGGGGGCATAAAGTCATCCCAAAATCGTCAACACAGAAAGAAAAGGAAAAACACATGTTGAAAACAATTGTGAAAGCAAAAAGTCCTTTCACAGTTGGCTTTAGGACACCTCCCTATTACTTTCACTAATTTTGCTTATCAAATTAAATAAATAAGAATGCTTCTAGGAAACATACTTAAGAACAATTTCCTAAAGTAGCACAAGCCAAAACAACACAAAGTCTGCAAACAACTTGCTTTCTCATTCAGATAAAATGAAATGAAATTACAATCTGAGCTCAAAGTCTTAGTCTTCTTCTTTCAATTGGGTAGAGTTTCACTCTTGTAAAATGAAAAGTCTCCTCTAAAAATGAGAGAAATTACAAACTTGTAGCAACTATGCAAGGATTGGTGCCTTTTTCCATGGGATGGCCCATGCTATAGTCAACGTCTTCAATGCGTCTCTAATTTTATCTAGAGGGACCATGATGGGAATGATGTATTGCCATAGCTATGGCATGTCCATTCATCTAATATGTCTATTCTTTGGTATGGACTGTTTGGTCCTTTTCCTGATATATGTGTAGCCATCCAATTTCACCATTACTTTATGAAAGAAAATTAGGCTTGCATCCTTGATTTGGTGTACTCATATGTCTAAGTCTACTTAATCCACTATTCCACCTACTAAAAATAACTCTTTTAAAAATATTTCTAGTCATTTTCATCGATATTCTCTCCCTATACCAATTTAAATCTTTGGGCTCTCTTTTTATTTAATCGCTTGGTTCTTCCTTTAAGTTTCATGCTATATTTGAAATTCCATAGATATCTCTTTAAATTTGACATCCACAGGACCATCAATGGTTGCCAGCTGCTTGAACCATGTTAAACCTTTGAAAGTTCATTAGTTCATTGGTTCATTATATCTATTTTATTCTATCGTGTCTTGGTTTAATCACTTCTTTTATCTTTCTAAGCTCTGGTTGAACCTTTGAACTTGTGAACTCGTTGAACCCTTTGGTTCAAGGTTCAACAGTTCAATCGGTTCATTCTTTTCATCCTTTGAAGCCCCATTTGTCTAAGTCTGTGAAGGTTCCTTTCTGCATCTTTGTTTATCCTTTGGGATGTCCTAAAGGGAAGGTGTCCCTTTGGGCTTCTAACACAGTCCTTTCTCTATCGTCAAGTGCCCCCTGCAAGGTTACTTGCCCTTCAAGATGTTTGGGTGGACTTCAGGCTTCAACCTCCCTGACGGGCTTTTGGCTTTCAGGATTTTTCTGTTGAAAAAAAGCCTGAAAGAATTCCTTCAAAAAAAAAGTCCAAAGGAAAGTTCATGTTACTTAGCCATTCGTTATTTTATATTTCTTTGGACTTTTTCTCTGAGTGAATTCCTTTGGACAAAAAGTCTGAAGGAATTTTTCGTAAACATTTTTCTGAGGGAAATCTTCTTGAAAGAATTCTTTCATCCTCTTTTACTTAGCTATTTTCCCAAGGGGTTTCTAAATTTTATTCACTTTTACTTACTACCCTCTGTAAGCGCACTTGTTCCTTTGGCTTTAGGGGTAGCTCCTTGAATCTATCGATTGAACCAACCAGTTGAACCAACTTTGGTTCAATGGTTCAATTGGTTCATTATTTGATCTTTGGCTAAGTCTTTTTAATCTTGTGCACCAAGTGTGTTGAACCAATTGGTTGTTGAAGCCATTGAACCATTGAACCAAAGTGGTTCAAGGTTCAATGGTTCAAGCCTTTGTTCTTTGAAGCTTGCTGATGGACATTTTGGTTGAACCATATTGTTGAACCAACTTTGAAATTGCCTAAGTGTTGAGATCTTGCTTCTTTCCTATAGAGTCTATAGAAATCAACATCTGAAGCTCATAGAACTTAGCCTGCAAAGTCTATAGATTCAAGCCTATAGAGTTCATAGATTTCTAGAAAATCTTTGAAAAATGAAGAACCTGAATGCTCAGAATAATTTTTTGAAAAGGGGAGAGATGATTTTTGGTCTATGTAGGTCCAAAATAGTTCATAGGTTGTCCCAAAAAATGAGTGACATTTTTCAAGGACAACAACTGGCTCCAATTGGGGAACTACCTTCAGTTGGAAACTTGAAACACAGCTGAGGGGAGTAGAAACCAAAATCTCTAGTGCCTTGAAGTGTGCCATTGGGCTATGGAGTCACGCTACCCAAGAAGAAAGGATCCAAAAAATGAAAACAAAAGAACAAAATATAAACAAAAGACTAAACAAATATACATATGTATAGGGGAACTCATCTGATACTTCAAGAGTTGAAGTGCTTCAGATGTTGCCCATTATGAGGCAGAGAAAAGAGAGTGTCATCTTGATACTTCAATAGGAAACTATTTTTACCATTGAGATAATATATAGTAAAACGGCCCCTCTATAGGGAATCAAAATTTATGTGCATCCCCTTTGGTTATCTTCTCTTGTCCCATAGCATGACTTGATCTCCAATATATAAATCACAATTCTTTGGTTTGTAGTCAAAGAGCTTCTTCACCAGACTTTGATGGGTGGAAATTTGGTCCACCACTACAGTTCTTTACTCATTCAGCTTAGTAAGGCACATGATCCTCTTATCAAGTGAGCTCTCATACATTTGATCCTCAATCACCTTAGCTAATTTCAATGGTGGCAATTCTAAGATGATTGATATCTCAACATTGACACCATAAAGAAGTTAGAAGCAAGACATACCAATTGCCCTGAGGACATAGTTATGTTTAGAACTTGATGATGGGTTTACAAATCTAATAAAATCAATTCCCCATTGCTAGAATGGCTCTTTTATGATCACTAGTTTGAGGGGTAGGGCATCCAGCTTGGGTCTTCCAACAAACTGCTGGCATAGTTCACATCCCCTGACCCACTTGTATGCATCTTGAAAGAGAGTTGGCCAATAGTACCTGGCTCGTGAAATCTTATGGGTAGTCATAGGGGTAGAAAAATGTCCTCCACAAGCCAAATTTTGGAAGGAATTTAGAAGTTAGCTTTGTTGTTCCTTGTCCACATAGTGAAGGAATGTTCCATCAAGGCTCCTCTTGTATAGGCCGTTGTCCCAGAGGACAAAATTAGCAACTTTCAGCTTGATGGTTCTCCTTTCTTTATAAGATAGGTTTGTAAGACATTCACCATAGCTAAGGAAATGAGTAATACCTAAATACCACTCATTCGTGGTGGAGACAAAGAGGACTATTGGTGTGTCATCCACTTCTGGCTCTTCATGCTCTATTCCTCTTGGCTTGTTATTAGCAAATAGTTGGCATAGCCCTTTTCCACGTACTAGCTTTGTTATCTTGATGATCAAATAAAACTCCTAGATCTTTGCAACTAAATTGCCTCTTTCAATCCCAAACTCCTATTGAGTCAGTATAGATTTCACTATGGTGTCAGGGACCAAGGTAGTAACTCGAGAATTGAGGATGTAGAAACAAAAATGTTTTATAGCCTTCACCACTGCATAAGTGTGCTTCTCCATATTTGAGTACTTCAGCTCATGAGCTTTGAGAGGATAGCTCATTAAAGAAATGGGAGATTCCATACCTTCTTTATTATGTTGAACCAGAATTGCTGAAAGCATATGTTCTAAAGCATAGCTATAAATGGTGAACTCTTTGCTATAGTCTGGACAAGCCAGAATTGGAGCATGTGCAATGGCAGTCTTGATATCCTCAAATGCTGACTTACCTTCTTTAGTCTAGCTGAAGGTGGCTTTTCCCTTCATCATGTTTACAATGTGCCTAGTCTTCTTAGCAAACTTAGGGATGAACCTCTGTAAGGAATTCACCTTTCCAAAGAAAGAGTGAATAGTAATATTGCTTGTGGGCAAGGAAAGTTCTTGGATAGACTTGACTCTATCTGAGTCAATCTTTATGCCTCCTTTGGACACAACGTGTCTGAGAAGTTTCCCCTCTATTAATCTGAAAACTGACTTCTTGGGGTTTAAGGAAATGCCATTCTGGTGATAGCATTCCAACACTTGTAACAAATGGCTCACATGATCTAGGTGATGTTTAGAGAAGATGGTCAAGTCATCAAGATAAAATACAATGAGCTTACCCATCTAATCCTTGAAGGCAAGGTCCATTTTTCTTTGGAAGGTGGTGCTAGCATTTATCAAGCTAAAAGGCATCCTTTTATATACAAACGTGCCCCAAGGTGTGGTGAAAGCGGTCTTATGATGGTTTGCTTCACCAACTTCGACCTGATTATTTCCTGAGAAGCCATCTAGCATTGATAATATCTCTAATCCTGTCACTATCTGTAACACTTGATCCATGATTGGCAAAGGATAATTATCCTTCAAGGATGCCTAATTCAAATTTCTAAAATCCACACAAAGGTGAATTTCACCATTCTTCTTTCTTATAGGCACTATATTGGCAATCCATGTGGAATGATGGATTTGGAAGATTATCCTAGCATTTAGCATTTTTTATATCTCAAATAAAATAGTACCTAATATTTTTGGATTATAATGCCTAGACTTTTGCCTATAAGGTGTTGAATCAACCTTGAGAGGGATGTTGTGTCAAATTTCATCAGGCTAGAGTGATTTCAGGTCAGCATAGGAGTATGCTAGGACATCCATGTATTCATTGAGCAAAGAGGTGAACTTGAAATGCTCTTTAGGAGTACAACATTTCC
The DNA here is from genome assembly GCA_037957365.1 of Torreya grandis. NCBI lineage: Eukaryota > Viridiplantae > Streptophyta > Pinopsida > Cupressales > Taxaceae > Torreya > Torreya grandis. The sequence goes on along the minus strand of JARHVA010004668.1, from coordinate 247,132 downwards.
CAATGTTCACCATCTTGAGGTCTTCCTTGGTTCCCAGATTTACTTGATCAAACTCCTGAGAGGAGCTTAAATCCATTTGCTACTATTTGATGAATCTATCATGCTTATCAAACAACTTCTCAAGGGAAACCAGGCCTTTGAGAATCTTATTCCCTTTCAGTTGCAAGAACTCCTCACTTGTGCTTGAACTTGATTTATGAGTCATTTTAGGTTTTTGAGGTTCACTGCATTCAAAATGCATCAGTTCAAAGTTGTCCTTTTATTCCAAGAAGGCAATGATTTAATTGTCATTATTGAATACCTACCAATGACTAGCATTATCAGGTACACTTGGCTGAAAGACTAGCTCAATGGTGTACCTATCTCCTTTGAAGTCTAGGTGGGGGATTAAGAGAGTAGCTGAAATAGCTAGTGCATCAGCTTGGTCATTGAATTCTCTAGGAGCTGTAGAGATGCTGAAAGCATCAAAGTCTTCAAGCTAGTCCTAGACTAGATTTTAGTAATGATGAAATCTTTCATTCTTGGTTTGATATAGGTTCCTCACCTAACAAACCACTAGTTTAGTATCTCCTTTAGCATGAAGGAGCTTGATGCCTTTATCTTGAGTAGCTCTCAATCCAAGTAACATAGACTCATATTCAGCTATGTTATTCATGTTGCTAAATTGCAATTTATAAGATAATGTCAAAATATCTCCTTGAGGAGATATTAACACAACCCAAGCTATTGAACCAGTGGAGGATCAGTTGCCATCAAATTCAAGAATCCATACCTCATTTGATATTGATTTTCTTTTGGATTCTTCTTCATTCGAGGGTGGAGATACTTCCACGCTTGCCTTGTGTTTAGCCAATTCCTCTATTATTTCAGTTGAATGCAATTTTAGGCTATCATTCACAAGAGCTTCATCAGATGTCTCAAGAGCTTCATCTGTGGATAGAAAGTAGTTACCCATGCCTGAAGACTCAAATAGAATTTGAGCTTCAGGTGCTGAGGTCCAAGTAACTATGTATTTCAATTCCTTTTCAGGGAGTGGCCTCTTCATAACACCTTTGACTGGAATCCTCACCTCTGATAAATCCATGGTCAATTCACCACCAACATCCTTGTAGAATTTTTTTCTGAGAAGGATACCATATGATGCTGGGACATCTGCTACCAAGATAGTCATCTTGATTCTTTTGTCTGGAAAGGTAGTAAATGCAAATTAGGAATCTTTAATTTGTCCGAAAAAAGTCACTTGCTTATTCTCCATGGAGAAGCATCTACTAAAGGTCTTGGTTAATGTGAAGTCAAGGGATTCGACCACTTTAGCAGGCATGACATTGTCTGAAACTCTAGAATCAATGATGCAATTATTTAGTTGATTTCCATTTATCAGCAATGAGACATCAAAAGGTTCAGTCCTACCAGGAGCAGCAGGGGGAGCAGTGACAAGGTTATTCCTAGTGGGTGCATTCTTGGCAGGATCATGTGTCACTTTGGGAATTGCTTGTTCAATAGGGATGTTCTGGTTTTTAACACATTAAACTAGTTTGTCTAATTGCTCAGGATGGGACTACAGAAATTCAAATTTAGACATTTGAATTTTGGTTCTCTTTATATGGTCAATGATATCAAATGTCTGGAATGAGTTAGAGCAGAAGATGGGAGTTCATCATTTTGATTTTTAAAAGGGGGAGGATTAGACTATGAATTTGAAGTAGAAGGCATATGGGCATTTGGGGTACTTACCTTTGTCAAAATCACTAGGTCTTTTGGCTGGAAAGGAAGAGCGGATCCCTGCTTAGCAATTAAAACTGCTAGTTGAGGTCGCTTCTCTACTTTCTCCTTATCAGCTTGTTGAGCTGATTGATTCTTGGACCAGGTGAATACAACATATGACCCCTCAGTTGTATTACTTTTACTTTTAGGTTCATCGTAATAGTTCAAGAAACCAGTATGGGAGTTGCCAGCTAATTCTTCTTCTTCCTCAGTGAAGATATTAACATCATCTTTAGGATTCAACTCATGCTGGAATGAGAAATCTGATTCAGCTTCAAGATATCCAACTATTGAGTTATTTGGAGGTGCTTCAAGGGCAAGGTTCCTCTATGGAAGAGGAAGGTAATTCTGTTGTCCCTAGTTCCTAGCAGCATTGTCTTGGTACGCCTGATTCTAAAATGTCCTCCTAGGCATATCTCTGTATGCAGGAGCAGATGACATCCCTTGTGCCATTTAATTTTTGAGAGCTAGCATTTCATTTGCTAGATTTTGTACCATTGGGTCAGTGGTGACTATAGGTGAATACTCAGAAGATGAAGAGGATGTACCTTTATTAGGGTCTTTTCTTATCTTTCCTGCCAAGATAAGGTCATCTTCTACCTTAGTAGCCAAGTCCTAAGCATCAACAAGGTCTATGTGCCTGGCCTATCTCATCAAGAAACTCACTTCAGGCAGCTATGAGTTGATGAAGAAACACTTTAGATTCTGAGGTGTTGGCTGGGTGACCATGGGAATCCTATGCCTTAGCTTGTCAAACTTGGCAATGAAATCCCTCATAGGTTCATGGGGATCCTTCTTCATCTATGTGAGCTGGGCTAGCAAGGCATGTGCATCTTTTGTAGGATTGAACTTGGCTTCAAATTTGCCTTTTAGAGTGTCCCAATTAGTCATTGATCTAACCTGTAGGTGGTAGAACCAGTCTATAGTAGCGCCTTGTAGTGTCTCCATGAATAGCCTGACCGCTATGTCTTCAAATTCCACCCTTATTACATCATAGGCTATGTTGAAAGTTGCAATGTGTTCATCAAGATGAACCTTCCCATCACCAAATAATTTGGGGAAATTCTTCCTTGAACTATGTGAAAGCTCATGTAGAGGTGGAGTTAAATTTAGTGGACCGAAAGAGTTACCCTAGGGTTCTTGAACCATCATTTGATTATGTAAAAGTGGGATCACTAATCTAGGTGGGGTGTGGATAGGCAAAGCTCAGCTAGCAACAAAAAAGAATCTCTTCCTTGTGTTGGTGGCCTGGTAGGGCTAGGAGGAAGACTCCTAGTTCATCTAAGGTGAGGTTGTGGAGGAAACAACTCAAAATTACTCTACTGCACCAACTCAAAAGTAGGGTCAATAACACCTTGGGATTTCTAGCCTTTGGTATAACATGGAGTTTCCAAATTGTAGAACAAAAATGGAAAAGAGCATGATCTACTTTAGCTTAAAGTTTGAGACTTCAAACTATGTGCTCTTCCCTAGCGGAGTTACCAAAAACTATTGGGTGAATATTTTGTCAATCAGCGTACTGATAAACAAAATAGGTCTGATCAACCACAGTAGGAAGATTGGTTGGCCAATTGTGTAGGTTTACCAAATCAACATGGGACTAATCTCTCAAATCATCAAGAGGAGGTTACTTATAGATATGTAGGATCTTTTTACTATATAAATAAGTAGAAAATAACACATGGGGGGTAGAATAAACCATCCATCTCTCTTCTTTTAGAGATGATGCTAACACATAAAGGAGAAAAATCCTAGTGGAAACACTGCAGGGACTTCTCTTCTTTCAGAAGTGTTCTTACATGGAACAGTAGGATTTTCTTTTAGGTAGCAAAAGTAACTAATGACAAAAGGGCACAGTAACTAGCAAGATGAACCAGAACACAAAGTTTCCACCTCAACTTCCCAAAGAGTATATCACAAAGGCTAATGGGGGCACAAAGTCATCCCAAAATCCTCAACACAGAAAGAAAAGGAAAACACACACTGAAAACAATTGTGAAAGCAGAAAGTCTTTTCACAGTTGGCTTCAGGACACCTCCCTATTACTTTCACTAATTATGCTTGTCAAATTAAATAAATAAGAATGCTTCTAGGAAACAGACATAAGAACAATTTCCTAAAGTACCACAAGCCAAAATAGCACAAAGTCTGCAAACAACTTGCTTTCTCATTCAGATAAAATGAAATGAAATTATAATCTGAGCTCAAAGTCTCAGTCTTCTTCTTTCAAATGGATAGAGTTTCACTCTTGTAAAATGAAAAGTCTCCTCTACAAATGATAGAAATTACAAACTTATAGTAACTACGCAAGGATTGATGCCTTTTTCCATGGGATGGCCCATGCTACACTCAACATCTTCAATGCATCTCCATTTTTGTCTAGAGGGACCATGTTGGGAATGGTGTATTGACATAACTATGGCATGTCCATTCCTCTAATATGTTTCTTCTTTGGTATGGACTATCTAGTCCTTTTCTTGATATCTGTGTAGCCATCCAATTTCACCATTACTTTATGGAAGAAAAATAGGCTTGCATCCTTGATTTGGTGCACTCAAAAGTCTAAGTCTACTTGATCCACATTCCACCTACTAGAAATAACTATTTTGAAAATATTTCTAGTCCTTTGCATTGATCTTCTCTCCCCTATAGCAATTTAAATCTTCAAGATCTCTTTTTATTTAATCACTTGGTTCTTCCTTTAAGTTTTGTGCTCTATTTGAAATTCCATGGATATCCCTTTAAATTTGATGTCCACGGGACCATCAATGGTCGCCAATTGCTTGAACCATGTTGAACCTTGAACCTGTTGAATCTTTGAAAATTCATTGGTTCAGTGGTTCATTATGTCTCTTTTGTTCTATCGCTTCTTGGTTCAATCACTTATTTTATCTTTCTAAGCTCTTGTTGAACCTTTTAACTTGTGAACTCATTGAACCCTTTGGTTCAAGGTTCAACGGTTCAATTGGTTCATTCTTTTCATCCTTTGAATCCCCTTTTGTCTAAGTCTATGAAGGTTCCTTTTTGCATCTTTGTTCATCCTTTGGGATGTCCCGAAGGGAAGGTGTCCCTTCAAACTTCTAAAATGGTCCTTTCTCTGTCGTCAAGTGCCCTTTACAAGGATACTTATCCTTTGAGATGTTCAGGCGGACTTCAAGCTTCAACCTCCCCAGTGGGATTTTGGATTTTGGACTTTTTCCATCGGGAAAAAATCCTGAAAGAATTCCTTCAAACAAAAAGTCCAAAGGAAAGTTCATGTTACTTAGCCATTCATTCTTTTTTATTTCTTTGGACTTTTTCTCCGAGTGAATTCTTTCAGACAAAAATTTTGAAGGAATTTTGTCCTAAACATTTTTTTGAGGGAAATATTCCTGAAAGAATTCTTTTGGCCTCTTTTACTTAGCCATTTTCTCGAGGGGTTTCTAACTTTTGTCTGCTTTTGCTTACTACCCTCTGCAAGGGCACTTGTTCCTTTGGATTTTGGGGCAGCCCCTTGAACCTACCAATTGAACCATCCAGTTGAACCAAATTTGGTTCAATGGTTTAATCAGTTCATTATTTGATCTTTGGCTAAGTCTTTTTAATCTTTTACACCAAGTGCATTGAACCAATTGGTTGCTGAACCCATTGAACCATTGAACCAAAGTGGTTCAAGGTTCAATGGTTCAAGCCTTTGTTCTTTGAAGCTTGCTGATGGACATTTTGGTTGAACCTTGTCATTGAACCAACTTTGAAATTGACTAAGTGTTGAGAGCTTGCTTCTTTCCTACAAAGTCCATAGAAATTAACATGCAAAGCTCATAGAACTTGGCATGTAGAGTCCGTAGAATCAAGCCTATAGAGTCCATAAATTTCTGGAAAAGCTTTGAAAAATGAAGAACCCAAATGCTTAGAACAATTTTTTGAAAAGGGGAGAGATGATTTTTGGTCTGTGCAAGGCCAAAATAGTCCATAGGTTGTCCCAAAAAATTAGTGACATTTTTTGGGGACAACAAATCTAAAGTCTAAATATCATTTATGTGTATCACTTATATCACTGATGCTGGTTATTGTTAGCTAAATTTTTGCTACCATAGACCAGTTTAACCAAAAAAATGTCTTTTTAAGCCTTCACATTGGTTTTCAAACTTGAAAATCCTTCATAAGGGATGGTTAGCATCATTTAAGGTAATTTTGACAAGTTTAAAGTAAACGTATTTTTATTATCATGCTTGTCTAGTCATAACTTTCCTTGGTCAAGTAGGTTTAAGAGTGTAAAAGGGTTCAAAAGTATTTATAATGTGACTTAGTTCAAATCAAAGTCATTTAATGTTCCCCATGGTTCATACAAGTGAATTAAATGAATTCAAATATCTATTTGTAAAGCTAAAACTTGTATGCAATTAGAAATGCATCATGTCTATAAATCAATCTTGGCTCCAAGAAGATAGAGCATACCTACACTATTGATTGGGAATACATTTGTTAATCAGTAGCATGACCAATATGGGGATTCACTAGACCTGATTATGGGATCACTTATCATAATACCCCATGCTAAGAAGTGTTATAAAGCCTACAGTCTAACACAATCATGCAACAACCCTAAATGAGTCCTAAGGTTTAATGTTCACTCTATTTTAATAACAAGAAAGTAAATCTAATATAGTACACACCAAAGCTTGTGGAACAAAGTGGGGGTTAGAAACAAAAAAAACTAAAATAAACATGCATAGAAAACATATACTCATATTAATGTATACAAAATCCTAATGCATGGAAGAGAAACACGACTATATTATCTATCTACTCTTACAAAGGAAAAATAAAGTTAGGAATACTTACCTTCAAGATGAACCCACCGAGCCTCAATATCTCCCTTGGACAAGGTGATTCACAAGAGATTGTTATGGTTTGTAATAATAACAAACAAAAATAAGATCTAAACTACATAGCCTATCGATGCATCCAAAAGATTTCTCTACAAAATAAGATCTATATTTCCAAAGAAAGTATAGAACCCTAAGATTTATTCTTCAAATAGAATGGTCAATAAGCAGATGTTTGTTCACTTTTATTATTCTTCACTTCTATTCTTAAAAATTGTTGGAAATGAAATTGTATTTATAGGTGGATCTCACCCTAAATCCTCCTAGAAATGTCATCTATATAGGGTTGACCTATTTGACCTTGTATGCTTTTAAGAATAATTCACTAGGTCTGAGATAGGTAGGTCAAAGGGCTAACAAACTCAAAGAGTGAAAAATACCCCTAGAAAATATAGGGTTGACCTAATTGACCTAGTATATTTGACTCTACAAAAGGGAATTAGGGCAAGAAAAGGAGGGATAAAGTATGACAATTGACTAGAATGGGTAGGACTAAGAAGAATAAGCTTAAGATAAATGTTTTTTATGAGATAAGTGTGTAGATGGCAAGGGTAAAAAGGAGAATAATCTTATAAAGTGCCAATGGTCTACCCTCACATTTATCAATGTACCCCTTAAGGTGTGTACTTAGAGAGATTGAGACTTGATGAGTTCCTGAAAGATAAAAATCAGTAATCGATAAAAGTTTGAAAATATTATGTGTATACACAACCCACTTTAAAATGATTTTTTGATCATTTGTTACATTAAAGAAGGGAATGTGGTAATAAAGTGATGGGTTTTCATAAAAATGGAGTGGTTGACGCATCACCACATATCTGTACAAACATGAGAAAGCTTTAGGAATACTTGTAATTCTAGTTTAGTCAGTTTCTAAGAAGAACATGATAGTTCCCAAGAAAAAAGGAAAGGTTTTCAAGAAGTTTGTACAAGTTGTAGAGTGAAGATCATTGCCGGATACCCTTATATCTTCTTATAGTTTGTATAGGTTTTAGTGGTAAATGGTAAATGTAAAACCATCTATATATATAAGAACATCCTATGGTAATTACAACTATATTCTATTTGCATGTTGTTATGAATTATTATATGAATCTATATGTTGGTCAAGATTCCACCAAATTTGATATGGAGACCTATTGGTAAATATGGAAGTTAAAACTATAATAATTAATGCCTATGAGTATTGGTAACAAATTTAATAGAAGGGTTGATGATTATTTTTATTTTTGACATTTATGTGAGTAATAGAATGGTAATTTATATTCTCAAAAAGCATTTGCATAGAGTATTAATATAATTAGACGTCGATCTATGAGGTTTTCCTTATTTTAATCCTTAGTACTAGATCTTCTAATATAAATTTTAAGCATTTATGTTCTTTGATGGTATAATCATAGAGTTTTTTATGTTCTTATGAAAGTTTTATTCATTGTTATACTCCAATGCATAATTATCAATATCTATAAGTAGTTTAATTCATGTGTTGAACCTTTAAACAAGTTTATTTATGTGTGATAAATCTTGATTATGTATTCAAATTCTTTATTAAACCATTCTGCAAGATCTATATGTAACCTCACATAACTTATCACCATCATTATCATGTTCTGGTGAAACCCAAGAACCTATGCCAATAATGGTTTAGTAAGTGTGGATATGTTGCAATGGCTACTGACCCAAAAAGAGGTGGAAAGTTGGTTAGACACAAAAATTACTAAATTTTTAGAGAAATGATGTCAAAGAATTGGGTGTACTTTATGTGATATTATAAAAGAATACCTCTAGAAAAATTTATGAGATCTTATTATGTAAATTACATAGCCTACTAGATAAATGGTTGGCCTAAATTGAATATCATTATTTCCAACCACAAGAACATGAGACCATTGTGTGGACTAAGGGGAAGATAAAATAGTTTTAGAATATGGAGATAAATTAGACTCGTGTGATTGATCATTGGATAACTGCCACTATTGATGGATATATCAATAATTTTCCAATGTAAGGATATTTTTCCTTTGATTTATTGAAGGATATATTTCTAAGAGGAATCAGAGGAAATTTTTTGTAGTGATTCTTAATATTGATCAAAATTTTGGTTATATAAAAGGCCATGGTTCCCACTCTTGATAATATGGAATAGTCACTTCAGGTGTATGGGGGTGTGTGCAAGATAGGGGAGAGTAAATTAAAGATGAAAAGATAGAGCTTGAACCTGATTCCAACATGAAGAATCTAGAGGAGAAGGATTTAAAAAATATTCTAGAGTTAGATAGAGAGTCACAATAATAAAGGAGATGGAATAGATAGAGTGAATTTAAAGAAGCTATGAATAAAAGGAGGACTAGTAGTAGCATTGTTGATTTATATGATAGGAGATGACAAGTAGAAGGGTAAGGTGAAGAGAAATAGATCAAGTACCCTTTCCAAGTAGAGATGGAGTGAGAGAAAGTGATGAATATTTAGCATGGATAAAAGAAGGAGGTAATAGTATAATAGTAGAATAAATGAGTAAAAGTTCATAGTTTCCAAAAAGGATACTCCAGAAAGAAAATCCAAGATTACTTTATAATCGTAGACATAGTATAGGTTCAAGTTTTGAGAGATACATCTTTGGAGGTAACCCTCATCTCCCAAGAAATAACACATCCCTTAAGTCCATATTATTTATAAATTATAGTAATTCCCCTATGACTTTAGATGACAACATTTGGAAAGGACAAATTACATAAGAAGTTCATAGAAAAAATCTTGAAGTACAAAAGGATGCATATCATGAAGTTTCATAGAGTTTCTTAGAACAAAAGAAGAAGAGCATAACAACATTGATTTTTATAGAGATAAATCCTCTAATCCTTACATAGGCTAAGGATTTCATTACACAACTTCAGATCTTAAAAGAAGGAAATGATAGAGATATATCTATAACTACTACATCCATAGAACTAGAGGAGATATCATAACATCCACCAGATCAAGAGCCATCTTAAAATGCATAAAAGTCTCTAAAACCATAACCATCCCTAACATCTGTTGCAACCCAATCAAATATGATACCTATAGGAAACCCTATTATGGTGGCTTAATTTAGTGATTTGATACACTTGGATCCCTATGTTGGGTATGTAGACCTTAAAAAATACTTACATACAACAATAAATATTAGGAAAAAGCAATCACCAATGACAATATAAAAAAGTTTAAGTTGATTGGTGCTTTGGGTGGATGTGTCCTGGAGTTAATAGTTAGGAAAAATATAGCTAGAACATCCATGTATGATGTTAATAACTAGCTCATCATAGAGTTTAACTTTAAAAAGAGTTCAATGCAAATAATCTAGGATTTGATGGAGATTTGATATGGACCCCAAGAGACTGTTAGTAACTATGATTGCAGATTATCTAATGTCATGAAGATAGTATAATTTATTTTGGAAGATAGAGATAAATACACTTGGTTTATAGAAGGTTTATGACCAAGTATCAAATTTTATATGGTCCAAACTTAGTTTTGAGATAAATTAGATGCCAAAGCCACTATAATTTGGGTGGAGTAGATTGAAGAGTATGGAGATGTAACTGTACTATCATCCAAGGTAGAAAGTACTTTATAAACTATTTTGAGTAGATTGGATTAGTTTTAAGGAAGGGTTGAGGGACCCAAGTTATACATATGGTGCATGAAGTGTGGACAATAAGGACATCATATAAATAAATACACCAAGGTTAAAATTGAGTTCAATGTGATATGTAAAGTGGTAGGGCATGAATCCTTGTAGTGTCATATTTTACAACAGTACATAAACACTCCATGGAACATGTATTGTAAATTTTTTAAGTCACCTACACATGATGAAAAGGATTATCATGCACTTTAGGAATTTAAGGAGGATATAACTAATAATGTGATCATGGTTACTGCATAAAAATCCATAGTTATGCCATAAGCTACTCCTAACCTAGGGAGCATCATACCAAGTCAAAATCCTTTGGATATGTCTTATGTACCTAAAGCATAGCATCAACCTTAGACACTGACAAGTTCCCTACCTTATGAAAAAAATGGAATATTACCTCACATAACTTTACATAACTGATTGTGACTTACCCATATCAAGCTCCATAGAATTCTATGATTCCTTAAGTATAACAATCAGGATGGGCCCTAAACCCACAACAACTATAAGTGGCCAAATTTGATGAATATCCATAGTAGTAAAGATGTATTACATCCTAAGATATTGGTAATCTCAAGAAAAAATAGTACCAAGGTGGATGGGGATTTTAGGGGAATAAAGGAGGACACATATGAAGATATTAAGGTGGTACATATGGAGGGTAAGGAAAAAATTGGCATATACCCATCTCTTCTTTTGACATCATTAAAAACATAAAGAAAACTAAAATTTAGATGTTAGAATTGAATACTTAAGGTCCTACCCAGATTAGCTAAACAAATTAGTGAAGTATGTTCAAAGTAAGGGGTCAAGTAATATGTCAAATGCCTCAAAGGGTATTTTACCTATTCCTAAGTCAAATCCTTCTCAGAATAGATCTGTAGATGATTCATCTTCATCTACTCTCGTATAGACTATAATAGAACAATTTTATGTATCTTTGCTAATTAATGGATATAAATTGAGAAATTATATCCTAGATTCAAGAGCCTCTAATAACATTATGTCAGTCAAGGTAGATGATGATCTTGGTCTTTCTTTAACTAAATCTATAGGAAAATGTTACTCAATGGAAAGGAAAGTTTCCCTAATTGGATAAATTAAAGATGCTCAAATTGTCCTAGTATCCTTCCTAGATAAAAGACATAAAATGACAATCTTGGTAGCAGATATCCTAGTCTCATATGAAATGTTGCTAAGTAGAAACTTATGTAAATAACTAGGAGGAGAAGTAAAGATGGACTGGTCATGTGTACATATTCTAATTAAATTAATAAATTATAAGTTGGAACCTGAGAATAAGTTAAAATACATAATTTATAAATCTAAATAGCTAAGATCAAAAATTCTCTTTTAAAAATTAGGTCATGGAATATACTTCCTTGAACATGTAAAGAGGCTGAAGAAGAAAAGATGAAGATGAAGATAAGATATGGATCATGGAATTTGATGGTAGTTATAGTTTTCTTGGTTTAGGTGTAGGAGTAGTATTGATTTCTCCTACTAAAGAAGTCTTTCCATATTCATTCAAGCTTATGTTTGAAAGCACAAATAACACAACTGAATATGAAGCACTCTTGCTAAGACTTGAACAAGCAAAAGAGTGGGAAATAAAACTCCTTAAAGTACAAGGATATTCTGAGTTTATAGTTAGATAAATTAGAGGACAATATTAGGTGAAGAAAGATAATTTGAAACACTACCGTGATAGAGTTTTGAGTGTCATGCTTGATTTTTCTACTTTCTTGATCAACTCTATATCTTGAGATAATAATTCCAGAGTTGACTCACTCTCTGTAACTACATCTTTGCTTAGGCTAGATCAGTAACCAATAATATTCAAAGAAGGTGACTATAAAGTAGAAATGGCTTATCACCTAAAAGTCCCAGATAATGTTAAACATTGGAAACTTTTCAATGATGATATACAAATAGCTACATTTTTAGAGTAACATGACAATGTTGAAGGATTACATTTTGAAGGATGTAGTTCATATTCATTTGAAATGACAATAGGTATTGTTAAATATGAACTTTCTCATGATCGAGTTGTAATTAAACTTAAAGGGAATAATATTCCTATAGGTTTGGTTTCCTTATAAGAGATATTTGATAAACATGATAAGTTTTTGAAAAAAATAAAGAATATGAAGAGACCTCTTCCATAGAAATAGATCAATTTAACCTAGGTAGCAATGAAGAGCCCAAAATGGTCAACATTGGTAAGTACTGCTCACAAGAGGAGAAAGAATATTTTACCAAAATTATTATAGAGTATATTGATGTTTTTGATTAGTCCTATAAATTTCTCAATTACTTTCATCCAGATGAAGTATAACACTATATTCTACTTTAATCAAGTATAAAACCTTTCAAACAAAATTTATGACATCATAATCCAGCCATTTCAAGTATGATTCATGCTGAAATTCAAAAAATCCTTGATGTGAAAATCATTTATCCAATCCACCATTCAGAATGGTTAGTAAATATTGTCCCAATAAGAAATAAAAATGGGGAGATATGTTTATGTGTTGATTTTTGTAATCTAAATCAAGCTTCTTTAAAAGGCAATTATACATTGCCTATTATGGATCATATTTTGTAGGTAATTATAGGGTCAAAAATGTTATCTATGCTAGATGGATTTTTAAGATATAATCAAATAAAAGGGGTTGAAGAAGATCAATATAAAACTACTTTCACAACACCATGGGGGACTTTTGCTTATCAAAAGATGCCCTTTGGGATAATTGATTTTGGGGTAACTTTTCAGTGAGCTATGGATTTAGCATTTACTCATTTGAAAAATAAGAGTATTGTTGTATACCTAGATGATTTGATATCATTTTCAAAGCAAAGAGTTAATCATCTAGCTGATCTCAAAGGAGTCTTAATCCAATGTAGAAAACATGGGATTTCCTTAAATCTAAAGAAATAAATATTTTTTGTAACTGAAGGTAAACTCCTTGGTCATATAATATCAAGTGAAGGGACTAAAATTGACCTAGAATGAGTAAAGGCTATTTAGAGTTTGCCTATGCCTACATCCATGAAAGGTGTGCATTCTTTCTTTGGAAAAGAAAATTTCTTAAGAAGGTTTATTCTTGATTTTGTTGAGTTAACATGCCATATTTCAAATATGATGAAGAAGAATCTAAAATTTAAATAGAATGTTGAAGGAAAAATGGCATTTAAGAGAATAAAGATAATAATAGTTGAAGCCCTGGTGATAGTTTCTCTAGATGTTGCTAAGGAATTTATTCTTTACTATTACTCTTTAAAGCACACTATGTTAGCTATAATCATGTAGAAAAATGATGGAGTTGAATCTCCTATAGCTTTCATGAGTCAACCCTTGAAGAGTTCAAAATTGAAGTACTCATAGATGGAGAAGCATGCCTTTGTAGTAGTTAAAGCATGTATGATTTTTAGGTATTATATCCTATCATCTAATACTAAAGTATATGTCCTAGATACTATTATTAAGTCAATTTTAACTCAACAAGATTTGGGATTACTCAGAGGTACATGGGTAGCGAAGGTGCAAGAGTTTGATCTTGATATCAAACCCACAAAGCTAGTAAAGGTATAGGCCCATGCCAATTGATGACAAAAAGAAAGCTTGATTCTATAGAAACTATAAAATTTTCAAGCTAGGATGAAGCAAAGGAAGAACTACCCATGGTACTTTTTGTTGATATGGTTAATGAATGGTACAACAAGATTGCTTACTACTTGACTTATGGAGATATGCTAGATAATCTGACACAGAAAGATAAGTGAACCATCAAGTTGAAATCAAAGGATTATGTCATTTGCGACAATGGTATATACAAAAAAGGAATTGATGGGGTTTTTTTTTGTTTTGTAGATAAAGAACAACAAAATGAACTATTGAATGGATTTCATGACAAAACATGTGGAGGTCACTTTTTAGCCAGAGTCATGGTACATAAGATATTATGAACAAGGTATTTTTGGCCTAATTTTTTTTAGGATACTTCAAAATAGGTTGTTAAATGTCAAGCATGTCAACATTTTATAGGATGGGTTAAGCTACCATTTTTGCCACTAAAACTAGTAATTATTAATGAACATTTTCAACAATGGGGAATGGATTTCATTAGTGTGTTGAATCCTCCATCCAGTGCTAGACATCACTATATTTTGATAGCTACTGATTATTTTAGCAAATGGGTTGAGGCTATTCCTATCAAACATGCTACATCAAAGGTAGTATGTGATTTTACTAAAGAGAATATTATTGTCAGGGTTACGGTACCACATAGAATTATGATAAATAATTTAGATAATTTTTCCTTCATAGAACTCACCAAATTATATTAATCCTATGGAATAAACTTAGTTCATGTTTTAAATCATTATCCTCAGGGTAATGGACATGCTAAGTCAAGCAAAAATAATTTGATGAATATCATCTAAAAGTTGGTAGACAACAATCAAAGGAATTGGCACAAGAAGTCGTTTGATGATAGAATTACTCCAAAGAAGGCAATATGTATGTCTCCTTTTCAGTTGCTATATGGAATAAATGCTGAAATACCAATAGCTCTTGAGTTGCCTAGTTTACAATTGTCAAAAGCCATTAAAGATGTTACTTATCAATATTCACTTGATAAAAGAATCATGTTTCTCACTAAACTATAAGAAGTCCATGTTCAAGTTGTTGATAGGCTAACAGATCATCAATCAAATAAATAAGATACTTGATAAAGGAGAAAGAGATAGGCAATTTGAAGTGGGAGATCTAGTTCTTTTATGGGATAAGTATAATGAACAAAAAGGAAAACATGGGAAGTTTGATTCTTTGTGGAAAGGATCCTTTACTATACAAATCATTACTAGGAAAGATAGTTTCTTCCTATCTCATCAAGATAGAATTCCACTACCACTACCTTTCAATGGGCAACACTTGAAGCTCTAAAAGAATTGAGCAGTAGGGTAACTCATATGTGTACATAAATAATGTTTTTTTTAATATTTTGTTTTGTTTTGATTAGTCTTTATGTGTTTTCTACTTGTCTAGTGGTTTGTGTGACTAATTTTCTATAATGACTCCATACCCAATGAATATAATGCACAACTAGAGATACTGTGATCTCAACCTTGTTTCTTAGGATAGAAATAAGAATGTCCCTAGTTAGAGCTAGCTAGTGTCCCCAAAATTTAACATTTCAAGTTTTTCAGGAACCCCCTTTTAATTATTATTTTTTGCATTTTGGCCTTGTGTGTGTTAGTTGTACTACTTGAAGCTAGTCTTTTAAATAAAGAACTTGGGTTCTACTAATGTTGTTTTTCATTTTGTTGTTTCCTTTGCTTAGTTTCTCTTAATTACTCTAGAGGACTAAAGACATTTACTAAAAATCATCACCCAAATCTTTTACTCATCTATTTTTAGCATTTGAAATAATCTAAAGGTAACTCAGCTCATTTATAATGCAAATTAGGTTCTCTGATTTACTTTACTTCCTTGAAAATAAGTTATGTTATCCTGAAAACCCGACCAATACTTCCTAAAACTAATTAGGTTTCTCATAGTACTTTACTTAAATAAATAAAATAAGATAAATAGTTTTACAAACTAGACTTACTCATGGATCAAGATCTAATCAAGATTGTGGTAGTGCTCTAATTAAAAAGCTAAAATAAGCAAAGTGGTTCAAAAAACCCAATTTACAAAAGAGTTTGATGTGGCTTTGTCACACTTACAATAAATATGTTGGTATATATACAAATTTAGGAAATTCCACCTCATTTATAAGTCATTCAATCAGGTAGTTACCCCTATGAATCTCAAGCTACGTGTTTACATTCTCTGAAGCATTTTTGAGTGTTTTTCTTTTTGACCCATTTGCAGTTGAGGTAAGTAGATTGTTTTTAGAGTATTCTTATTTTATTGTTTGCTTCTTTTTGGCATTTTATCTCATAATTTTTTTTTGTGCCATCATGGTTCTTTCACTGTTAAGGATGGTGTAATTCTATTTTTCTTTCAATTTATTGATAAAATTATTGTTTTTAACTAAAAATTAAAATTACAAGTTATTTTCATGTTTTATTCATGTTAAAAATAAAAAAATCAAAAAAAAAAAAAAACTCCAATAATGACCTAGTTTCTCAAAATTCCACAATCGAGTTTACTAGTCACCCTTGCTTACTTTGGCTTTATGGTGTCTAGTAACTTTTCCTGATAAACTTGATTCAAAAAGGTCCCACCCAATCAAGGTTTTCATTACTCATGACTTGGATATCTTATTCTAAGTAATTGATGTAGGAAACCTTGAACGACATTAAAAGCTTACCTAGTCAGGTTTTTCTTCCCCTTTTGCTTACTTCAAGTTTCTTAAGTGAAGTTGCTTACCCACAAGAACCAAAAGTCTTGACCCTCATCAAACCCATAAAGCACAATTCATGACTACTTTGGGTTTCCCTTTCTTCATTACTTCTTTGGGTTTCTTCTATCGAGTAACTACCTATTGAAAACTTGAAAACCTATAACATTGAAAACCTAAAGTCTTATAACATTGAAGACTTGAAGTCATTTGCTATTAAGAACCCAAATATGTTTGCTTTTGTAAACCCGAAGTTGTTCAATATGAAAAGTTCAAAGTTGCATGCCTTTCAATACCAACCTAGAGTTGTTAAATCTTTTTACTTAAAAGCAAGTTACTTAAGTTTTTGAAGATATCAATTCTTCAAAATTTGGAACTTGTTTAGATATAAAAGATTTATAAGCTAACCTTGTTTCTCAAATTTATAAATTAGTTAGAGTAGTCAGTAGGTGTTATTAATTACTTGTCAATGTTTTTTAGAGTTCAAAAGAGTAAATATCTAGGTCAGAGGGATCAGGAAGGTTAGTGGAAGAATAGCAGAAATAGGAGCACAGAGCAAGATTATTAAGGAGTCCATAGAGTTAGTACTCAAGGAGATTCCAAAAATAATCAAGAAGTGGAAAGCAAAAATAAAGGCAAAAAAGTCAAAGTTAAAGAATCAACAATGAATTATGAATATAAAGGTTACCCTATTGAGTCATGCATATCATAAAAGTTGATAAAAATAAGTATATAGATATGGGGTATATATTTGTAACTGAGCTTTTGGAAAGGTCAAGGGCCATTGCAAAGACTCCACTTCTACACTCCATGACCAATAGTGGCATCCTTCAAGCAACAACTTTACCATGTTCAACTCAACTTCATGAGTTTGTGATATCATATGCTAAGTATTATGACTCCCTATCTAGAGTACTAAGGGATACTACTGGGAATGTGATTATGAGGCTAGATGTTAAATATCTCAACTATTATTTAAAGATTCAAACCTCACCAAAAGTGATTGATATTTAAATAGAAATAGATAAAAAATAATGGGAGACTAAAAAATAGAGTGTATTAAGATCATGAATACATATTACTTGAAGAAGATAAAATAACCCTCAAGGTTTCCCAAGAATATTATCAAATCTAATTTTATTCAAGAGCTAGATGATATCATTCAGCTATTATGCAGAATCTATGGATATAATAATGCCAAATGCTTTTCACCTTAGATGTATGCTTATATTAGGACCATTGATGCAACTCAAAGCTCTTCTAATATTGACTGGGCAAGAATGATTAGTGATAATATAGATCAACAATTGAAAAATGTGTTGTAGACTTTTGATTTTAAGATGACTTCATATCAGGTATATGCAACAACCTCTAGTGGAGCTTTCTCAAGGTTAAGGACCAATGGTACATTGTTAATGGTACCAATTTATGAATTTTATCCTCAGTAAGTTTTTAAAGAATATTACAAGGATTACATTGTAGTGAATGATGGTTTTTTTATGAGCTTATTTATAAGTTGGAGAAATATTTAAAACACATAAGAGTATTAGACGAGGCATGGGATGTAGTTTCACTGTATGGATACATTTTTATTCAATTTTTTGATTTCACTTATCTCAAAATAGGAGGTTTTTCAAGAGCACCTATCAAGCTACCAAGATATCCAAGTGACAAGTGGATCCTTATGGAGATGAGCAAGCAACTAGTTGAGTTACATGATTTGCAATCTAAATCTCACAAAGAAGCTATTAATGTTTCTATTGTAATTAGTCACTGTCATTGTCCTAGAATTTATAAAGCTATGAATGTATAGAAAGAAATATATCACCATTACACTCAAACACATTTTGAGTCTAGGGAGAATTTTGACTGTAGAGGTGTTGTTCAAAGTACTTTTTCTCTTGAATATATGCATATCTGAACACTTGAAAACTTTTGGATAGATTATAGGGATGAGTTTGAAATAAGAATAAAAGATAATAGAAAATCAAATATGGAGTATATTTAAAAATTTTATTTGGCCTCTATTTCTAAGGATTTGGAAGATGATGGTGTTGTTACCAATGATGCATTTCCTGCAATAGGAGGGGATGATGCCCAAACTTCAGCAATTATTTTTGGAAATGATCATGATAAGATAATTGTAGAAAGAAATGTAAATATTTTGGAAATGACTTTGAATTGGATTCTTAATAATGGTTATTTCATGAAGGATTTGCTAATTGAAACTGCACGTGTGGGGTAAAAGAGAAAAGAGATAGTGCAAGTAAAAAGTAGTCATGGTCACTTAAAGAAATTAAACCTAAATAACAATGTTGATGATAATTTCTTAATAGTGAGAGATAAATAACCAATTCAAAAAATTGTTTCCACTTCACCATTGGCTTATTCTACCCCTGTTACTTCTTTCATTCTAGCTTCCACTCCTCCCACTACTTCTTCCCTAGACCCTTTAATTCTTATGCCACCTCCCAAGTTTTATGTTATTAAGTCTTCCAAGAATTCCACTAAAAAAGAGGAAATCCCTCCTCCTCTTCCTTCTGCTTCACATGCTACAATGCCACCACCTCCATTAGAAGAACCACCTTATATTTAAAAATAATCTAAAAAGGTAACTACTAAGGAGGTGCTCCCATCACAAGAAGAAATATTAGAGAAACATAAGGAAAAAGAAGTAGAAAGGTTTGAAGGGAAGGTTACTAAAATGATATTAGATGAAGGGATAGATAAAGAAAAAAAAAATAGATACAAGATCAGGAGGAGACAAAGTTGAGGCTACAAAAGAAAAAAATTGAGAAAGAAGAGGAAGTAGAAGTAGAGGTAAAGAGGGATTTAACACAAGAAATTCAATATGACACTTACTCATAAGAACACTCTTCACAAAAAGTTCCTTCACAAGAGTTATGAATAAAGAATGAATAACAATAAATGGTTACTCATTCAATCACTTCCACCAACACATATTTCTCATCTTGGTTGACATTACAAACAACTCCAGAATCAAAAAAAGTGATCAATCTTGAGGATATGGATTTACAATTGCTAAAAAGTTTGGATAAAATGGGAAAGAAACCCCAACAAGAAAAATTCACTTCAAAATTGATAATTGAGTCTTCAAGACAATTTTTTTTTGAGATATCAGTTCCCCCATAGGGAGTTAATAAAGGATAAGTTAGTAATGATAATCTATCAATTATAAAGGTGTCTCTTTGAGAGGTTACAATAGAGGTGTTAAAACAAGATACTAATACTTTAATTGACACTCTTTTGAGGAAGCCAGATGAAGAGAAAGCTACTAAAAATAAGTTGAAGGAGCAAAATGATAAATTGTGCCAAATAATTTCCAAAGTGGAAAAATCTACTCATTAACAAGTTTTGCTCCTAGAAGTTGTGATTTCTCAATGAGTGATTACTAAAGTGGAAGAAACTGGGGAAAAGGCTAAGGCAATTGACAAATGGGTTGATAAAATGAAACAAAAGGCTAAAAAAATCTTCCCACTCATTAAGGATGCTCAAATTAATATTTTGAATAAGATCGTAGAAGTTAGAGTAATGAGAGCTGAATTGAAAAATGAAAATGAATTTTCTAAACTTAAACAAGAAAGTGTTCATGAAATTGTGAATTTAGATGAGAAGATTTTGATTGATGAATAGATTGATCCTTCTACAAAGAAGATAAATCAAGAAGAATATCTCATATCATTTTACTTAATAATTCTTCTAGATATAGTAGAAGAAATGAAGTTAGAAGAAGATGCACATGGTGCTAATATTAATCTAGAAGACTCTCTCCTTGGGATCACAATTATATGGTCAAGCAATGCCCCAAGAATATCTGAATAGTTAGACAAACAATTCAAATAGAGGATGGACAAAGCTATGACCATTTTACAACTAAATATATCAAAGTGATGATCAAATGTTGAGAATAATTGAAGAGACTTGGGCTAGGATTGAGAAAACTAAATCTCATTGCAAAAGTATTGAAATGGAAATGCTAAGATTAGAAATATAAAGATAGTCAATTGCTAAACTAGATGATGTAACAATCCAATCAATGATATCCCAACACATAAAATATAGAGAAAAGTGCAGAAGTCAAGTTCACGTAGTAGATTAAGTTTTCCTTGAGACTTGAACAAATTCTTCTTTTTTTTCTATTTTATTTTTCATGAGTGTTATGTAAGTAATCTTGTTTCTATTAAAAACTATGTAAAAGTAATATCATTTTATGAGTTACTTGTAAACATGAAATTACTTTATAAATTTCCATGTTTTAAGTAGCTCAAAGTGCCATTACTCAAAGTCATTTTGTAAAAGTGAATTAATTTATCTATCTTTGTGTTGTATGCAAAGTGTTTGTAATCAATTCAAATAAGGTGTGCAAAGAGAGATACATGTCATTGATCATTGCATGACATGAAGGAGAAGTTTGAGGAAGTTTTTATTCAAAAACTTTCATTTTTAATATAGCACATGTGAGTTGAGGAAGTGGTTTCTTGTTAGGATTTTGTATTTTTCAATTATATAAATGGAGGAGTAGGCCTAATAGCTAGAGGATGATAATTTTTAGATGTAAATAATTGTAGAAATTATAAAAGTGGTTTAAGAAATCCAAAACTTTGAGTTTGAGATAATTACATTATTTTGTATGAATTGTGTTGAAAGTGAATAAGAGGAAAAGTTGTTTTCCTGAAGAACTTTGTGTCTAATGGAATCATTTCATGTGTTTTATGAAGATAAAATGGTAAACTTTATGTTATCTTTAAATCTAAATTGAATTCATAGTTTTATTAATCATTTTTTGGAAGGTTATCATACTTATATGTTTATCTACTTGCATGGATAAAATAGACTTTGCAAAACTATTTGTTGTGAAATGCAATTTTTGTCTTTCTCGAGCATTGTAATCGTTTATTTATTCTCTAATCTCTTCTAAATTATTTTCACATTCCCAAAACCAACTGCTTACTTGTTTCAAAATCCCTTTGTTATGGATCATGAATATAGTGATTAAAGTAATACCCCTGAATCAAAGCAATTTACACATAATTTGTATATGTTGTGAATAAATCTAAATAAAGATTAACTAGAAGTAGATAAATATAAATGTACAGGAGCTTCACTATTAAATGAAGGGGTTTTAATCCCATGATTGCCTAGGTAGTTTTGACTCCATGAGAAATATGTAGCCAACACACACTTAGCACATTGTGATCAAGAAACTTGTGTTATCAACCAACTCACTCCAATGCGAAGCATTAAAAAGGCTTATGTTTCTTAAGTCAATCCAACTTTGGGTTTGTTTTACTTTTTCCATAAACAAGCGTTACACCTCATTTTTTATTCTCTCCTCAATGAGTCATGCATTCTATTGGATCTCTATCTCACAATTTTTCATGTCTTTTTCCACATCTAGTATGGTCATATAACCTACTTATGTACCACCATTATCATCCATAAAATCATCATAACCCTAATAATTAATAACATCAACACAACATTAACATCAACTACCTATATATGATTAATCAACCTACCTTTTGGAGATACCTTTCTTTGTAACCACAAACTATCTTTGACACATACTCTTTCTATATAAACCTTTAACCAAATCAAACCATGTGGTCCATTAAATTGGGGAAGCCCATTTGAGCATCATTATCTAACCCTCATTTAACTACATTGGCTTGATGTCCATGGACTTTGTAGGCACTACTTGAATTCTACGGGTATTTTGGCCACTAACAACTAATTACCCTCCCCCTTTTCTTTTCATTAATTTCCATTGCTAATATTACCCTCTTGCTTAGGGCATCCCATGTTAAGGAAGATTTGGAATCTTCCTATCATCCTTGTATGTTAACATCATCTAATAATTCCTCTTTATTTCCCTCATTACTAGAAGAGCTACATTGGTCTGAGGTCTTTTGGACTATGTAGATAGTGCTCAATTACTAAGGTCAGATCGGTCACATCCTTTATTTTCACTTCTCCCCTAAAAAATCTTCCTTAACTTCTATACATATCCCTTCACCACATCGCTCCCTTTATCTTGTCAATCTATTTTAACCACTTTTCTAACTTGTCAATCTATTTCAACACAAGGATTGATAGCTTTCCTCATTTGCCTCTCTTATCTCCCATAAAGCCACCACCTACTCTAGTTCATTGGCCTCCCCATCATCTTTATTTTCACATGCTTCATGACTCACTTCTTTACCCACTTTTCATGTTTTTTGTCCCTCTCTCGACTTCTCACCAATCGTTTCCTTTATCCCCTTTGTCTTCTTCCACCATCCTCCTCATTTCCCCTTGCCTTTGGCAACATATCATACCCTCTTCCTCACTCTCTTTTCCTCTCCAATTCCACGTCATCCTATTCCATTACACATTGATGGACACATTTCCCTCCTTCTCTTCTTTGCTACCACCTTTTTACTACCCGTACACTACTTCTAAACCACCTTCATTCCAATTTTTAGTTCTTGTTTTCCACTTTCCCATATTTTCAATCTAGCATACTTTCTATTTTTTATAGAATCTTTTTTTTTCTTATGTGTGGCACCACTCTCTATCAATTTTCCACTCTCCCCACCTTTTCCATTTTTTTCCTCCACCACTAGCTTCTAATTGGGTCTTTATCCTTTGAAAATCCTTCCATAATTTCCATTTTCTTCTTATCAATCCTAGCCTTTTTCAATTTGTATTCTCCTTTTCCTCTTTCCATCTAAGTACTCACTTGTCTTTTGCATCTATGTGAGTGTCTATGTTTTATATCCCTACTACAATTCTTCTTTTTCCTTCATATCATCTATGATCTTCATCTCTTATTTTCATCTCATGTCCTTTCATTATGTTCGCCTATTTCTTCACCACCTCACCACCTTTTGAATTTTCAATCTCTTATAATCACCAATTCAACTCATCAATCTCATCTAACAAGATGATTAACACATACATTATCTCTTCAATTTCTTATCCACCTATCCTTTTTTAACTAAAAAGGGGTAAAAATTTATTAAGAAATCCCAAAAACAAGAGAATTACAAATCCATATCCTACTCAAGAAGCTGAGCCAAGGTAAGTGATAAATTCATGGGAAGCATCTTCTAATCATGAATACACCAATTCAGCCCATACTCTGAGGCCCATTTAGCCAGACAATCAACAACCCCATTCCACTCACAAGGAATATAATAAAAAGAAACTGACTCTAGAGAGGTACTAATCTGAAGGATCTGCCTAACAACAATAGCCAACTACCAATCCACATTGTCAAAACTACAGTTAACCAACAAGTTAACTATCACCTGCAAATCTGACTCACAAATGATCCTATGCCATCCCTACTAGCAACAAGTTTGCACAACCTCTAGGATAGCCATAGCCTCCATAAGGTTGTTTGTATGGTGGCCCTTATAAATGGAGAACAAGAAATCAATCTCACCAGAACTACCTCTTCCAATGCCGCTAATCCTAGCATCGCCTAGATTTCCTTTTGAGGATCCATCAATATTGATCTTTAGAAAACCTTCCACAGGAGGGGACCAATGCCCCAAATGGTTGACTGGATGCAACTGTTGTCTGGACCTTTGCCTAGGATGCATATGAGGATTGAGGGAGGGTGTTGAAATCAAAACAGGGGACAGTCGTGTAAAGATCGCAGCTTCTGTAGGGTCCAGTTTAGCGACCTTCTCACACTTCACCTAGATATTTTCTAGGAGAACAATGAGGATTTTCACCCACAGTGCCCTTGGATCCAAACAACAATCTCAAAAAATCCTCCTATTCCTTTCTAACCAGAGGTTCTAAAGGATAAAAAAGGGGTTGATTGTCCATGCAATCTGAAGTATGGGCACTTTGGAAGGTGGGCAACTCAGGCATTGTCAAAACTCATCCAAAGAGAACACATGCCAACAAGGAGAGTTCCATGCATCCCACCATAGGTGCCAAATTCATCTAGCAAAGGTGCATTGGAAGAACAGGTGAGACCCCATTTCTTCATCACTGCAGCATAGCATACATATAGATAGTCCCTGAAAACCTCTTCTGCAAAGATTATCCCAGGTCAGACAGTGGTTATAAGTGAGAATCCATAAAAAGAAGTTACATTTAGGCCATGATATCCACCTATCCTTTGCTTCCTATCATTTTTCTTAAACTCTTTCCCATTTTATATCCCATTATCATCTCCAATGCCACCCCCTTATTTGCTTCATTATTCCTCTCCTTTCCTATCATCATGTATGTTTACTTGGTCATGTATTCACCTACTTATTCATTCTATTGTCATCCTCTTTGTATCCTCATTTCACTCATTTTTCCTCCTATTTCCTTTTCTTCTATATATTTCTTTGTTTTTCATTTTCATTACCAAATTGTTTTCTCCTTGGTCTTTTTTAGACTTATTTTCAAACCTTCCATGGCCTTCCATATTCCTCTTCCTTCCCTTACCCTTCATGAGTGTCACACTTCTTTCCCCATCCTTTTCAATTCTCCAATCTATCATTATTTAATGCATTCCTCAAAGCCCCATCTTCTACCTTGTATTTTTCTTCTCTTTTATCCATTTTAGTTCATTTTTTTCATCTTCCTTGATGACACTCCTTGTTATTACCAACCTTATTTTTTTATTCCTCCATATCCATGTTTGGATCCTTCCATCCTTCTCCACCTTCATCTTTATATATGACCACATTATTTTATTTACCTATATCTTCATCCATCTCTTCCTCTATATCCTAGTCTACCTTCTTCTCATCCCTTGTTGGATCCCATTTATTTTATCGCATTAGCACTCCATATTCTCACTCATTAGAGTTAGTCACTAGTCACATTGCTTATACATGCCTATACATTGTTGCTTCCTCATGTCCTCTACTCTCTTGTTTTAATGCATGAAATCTTGTCAAGGTCACTACTTTAGGACATCCATCTCTTCTTTCAAGGTCTTTATCAATTAAGAATGGGTCCTCGCTTTTGTCCCTCTTTAGATATTCCCTTAACCTATCCATCACCTCTTCAACCTTTAAAACCTCTACACATTCTATGTGTACTTGACAAAGTGTGATGAACACACCATTTTTTAGCCTTCAAAGCATGCTCATGTGATGCATTCACAAGGCTTGTGTTCATTAAGACAAGCCCACTCTAGGTCTATTTTTAATCCTTATCATATAAGGAAAACCATGCCCTCTTCTCATTTTAATGTGATTAATTGAAAATTTCATTATGACATTTTTCTCTTGATTATATTCCTCAATTTACTATCAATGATGTTTTTTGCCTCACCTCATCTACTTTACCTTAAGTGAGATTACAAAAACCATAACCATACCAATAATAACCATAACCATAACATTCATATGTATCCACATAACCTTAAGCTTGATAACATTCAACCAATGGCATCTAACACATTATGTACATGTTTACAACAAACAATGAAATATTTTATTTAAAGGTGCGAGGAGTCACACGATGCATATAAAGTTATTAGACTATCCACAACTCACCTAAGGCCTCTATATACATTATTTTCTTACCTAAGAATTAGGCCAATTATCTAGTGAGTCTAGATTTGTGTTCAACCACCCTTCTACTTGATTACTCCCTAACCTAACATCTGTCACATTCTCTATATTGATAAACACTAAAGGGTGTACTTTGTTATCCTCTTCCACATTCATCCCCATAAAGTGATAATCATATTTCACTCTAGGTATTTCACCTTTCTCATCTATCATAGCCATTGCATACCTATGCTCTAATTGTTCTACTCACATAAGTACCACTAGTTGTTGCCTCAGTGCACATCCTCTTGGACAATGAGGGTTTCCTCCATAAATAGGTTGATGGTCATGTTCTTTACTTGTGCATCTTGCATAGTTAAATTATTGCCTTCTTCACTGCTAAAAAGGTAAGAGTTCAGGCTCAAGCTTAGGTTGTGGGTGCCTTTTCTCTTATTTTTTATCTAATAGTACTTCCATTATCACCATTACATGTTGTAGTATCTAGTATATCTATACATTCACCATATTGATTATGTTAGGTTGCAAGGGTTACTGATTATCTTTGCCATTACTCCCATTGTTCACCATCTTCAACATTGTATAGTCCTTTGCACTCCCTATTACCTAAAAAGCCAAATAACTCAAGGATATGCATTCATCCTTATCATTATTTTTAAAATAGAATACCTAACCATTCTTCCTCATTAACATGATTCTCCATTCCACTAATTGGGAAGGTCATATGATGTCATTGATTCCCTTGAATAGTATTCCCACTTGAAATGGTCATGTTTACTTATACTTTCATATGCACACATCTCCATCGATCTGATTGGTCATCTCAATAAAGTCATTATGCATCATCATGATGTCTTTTTATTACCCTTAGCATTTGATCTGCATCTATTGTCTTTGCTTTATTTATCATCTTGTAGTCCTTGTGGGCTTGGTGCTTATTTACATCATTATCACCTTTATCTTGGTTAACAGAAATTGTCTTCCAACCATAGGCCACTATAATGATCATGACTTCAAAATTGACACTATTACTATTGGTGTTAAGTCCCAAATGCTTCCCACTATAGAAGTTCCCCCATCTAATCTAACTATATAACTAATATCATGGACCACATATTTCCCTTATAGCAAGCCCTCTTCTAAGTAGAACCCAAATTTATTGGTTCCAGGGAATTGGGATAGAGGATATAGACATGGTCACCTTTCATCTAGCCTACCCATGTAGCTCTTAGGTTAAGCATGATCCATCCTCTATCCCTCACCATGCTACCAATTTTATTACTCATATAATCTACTTAACCATCAAATAAATTATTTATAGGTCATCACTTCATTATTTACCTTAAAATTTAGCTTATAGTAATGTTGACATTTCACTAACATGATTATGTAGATCCTGATAGACACCCACCTCTTAAAACTTGGCTCATATCAATAAGTGTTATCACTATACTTATATGCTCACATAATTTTATAAGGTGTAACCTCCTCATAAAGGAACCTCTTCTTTAGCTTAGCTTCATCATAAGACATTTGTGATGCTTAGCCTTTTATTACCCACTTATTTATCCTACCTTATCCATCCGTGTACTCTTCCCTATTGCATGTGGGATTATTATGATGAATATTAACCAATCTACACCATGATACCTCACCATTACCAACTTCTCAACTCAAACCTAACCATGTGGTATTTCACATTGGGGTAGCCCAATTGAACTCCATTAGAACTACATTTGGCTTGATATTCTTATCGGATATTATATCCATAGAACTATATAGGCAACGTCCACTTTCCTAGTGCATATCAAGTCAGCTTATCCACCCCCTACCTAAACCTTTTCTACCTAAATTTCACCAACCACTCATATATTTAACCACATCTACTTCAATGTTGGCCATTTTTGACATAAATGTTTTTGCATCTTTTGGCAATGACCTCACCTAGGCCATTTTTATTACACCAAAAATGTTACCATGTTGCATTTTTTCATGACCTAACCATTTAGGTTATTTTATAGGAATACTTCTTACCTTGGATACCTACAACCAACCCTGACCCTATCTAGATCACTTGATAGGTATGACCCGATCAACTATGACTAATGTTGTGGACTAGTTACCCTTGACATATATCCCTCTAAACCCAAACTTCAATTAACCAACATTGGTAGATTTAGCTTGTGTGCAACCTTTACTACCACACTTAGTCATATTTTTTGCACATGTTTACATATCAAATACCCAACTACCTTGTGGCACCACCTAGTGTCTCCCCAACAATTGATTATCAAACCCACACCTAATTTTGATTTACCTCATTGATCCCTAATTTGAGGGGGAACACCTCATCCCATATACGAGACATCTTGAATTTTGACCAAGTGATCTATTTTTGTTTTTCATCTTTTAAATTTAAAGTCACATAACAAAAAGGGCCAAAAATATAGACACTTAAAAAATTCACACTTGTAATTTTTGATGTCTGAATCCCTCAGTACCACTTAAAGGGCCCATAAAACCTTCTTATCCCTTAACCAACCCATCTTAACCTAACCAAATCACTATTCTTCTATTTTTATAGTACTATTCAAAAATATTATTTGAAAGTACTATTCACTATGGGACCCACTATCACTATTCATGATGGGACCCACTATCACTATTCATGATGACATGGAAAGTGACATGGCATGTGACATGAAAGGTGATTTGTGAGGTGATGTGGCAAGTGATATGGATAATAAGTGAGGTGTCTTGATGTGGGACATCATACCCCACTTGGGACCCTTTCCCAAGGTGATTAATAACCTTATTTAAGCATCACAAGGGTCCCCCCTTGATATATGATGAATTTATCCTTAAGGGGCCATCATTAAACATGTTTTTTGTCTTTAAACATGAAATTGGCCTTAAAAATGGGATACCCACCACTTTAGTTCTTTGAAAAAGATAAAGGGCACTATATCCACCCATTTTTGACTTTTTAGCAAAGTGGGAAACCCATGATCAAGGTGGGAATCCCACCACCCTCATATTTTGAATCATTCATGCACCCACATGGAAAATAGTGCCACATTTTGTGGGGTATTTATTTAAGTGCTCTGGTGAAGACAAGAAAAGGTGGTGAAAAGTCTTTTGGCCTCATTTACACCCATGTGCATGATTCCCATTCAAAATTGGACTCATATGCAAGGTGGGAGACACACCAATCCAAATGAGAGATCCATGATAAATTTGGGAATCCCACCACCCTCATATTTTGACTTATTCATGCACTCACATGGAAAATGGTGACGCATTTTGTGGGTCATCTATTTAAGTGCTTGGATGAACACAAGAAATGGTGGTGAAAAATCTTTTGGCCTCATTTAGTCCCATGTGCATGATTCCCATTCAAAATTGGACTCATGTTCAAGGTTGGAGACACACCAACCCAAATTTGAGACCCATGATCAAGGTGGGAATCCCACCACCCTCATATTTTGACTCATTCATGCATCACATGGAAAATTGTGCCATACTTCTACTATTCCCTCTTTTGGCATGATTCTTCACAACAAATTCTATAAATACCCCCTTTCTCCTTCACCAAAGGCTAAGTGTATTTTCGTTAAATAATTATTATTGTAGGTTTTATAATTTTGGAGTAGGTCATTCATCTTGGAGGAGAAGAGCATCAAGTATCTAGACTTTTCCAAATTTTCCTTAAGCTCCATCAACAACAACATCTTCATCAACCATCTTCATCAAGCATCAAGGTAAATTTTGTTTTCTTTCTTGTATTTCAATTCTTTCATTTCTTGGCCTTCTTTCCTTGAAATCACACCATTATAACATTAATCTCTTCTCTTTTAATCCCTTTATCTCCTTATCCTCTTATCCCTTTACTTCTTTTTTCCTTTCACCCATCCACCCTTTACCTCTTTGTTCCATCTTGACCATTTATCTCTTTGACTTTCTATCTTCCTACCACCTTGAACATTTACCCTTTTTTCCTCTTTTCCATCTTGACCTCTTAACCACATAATTTATTTGACCATTTATCCTCCCTTTCTTGACTATCATTTATCCAATTAACCATTTATCAACTCAACCAAAATAAAAACCACCATTTTGCCTTAACTAATTTTCAACACTAGTTGATTTAGCTAGTCATTGTTTTAGCAAAGCATGTAACTTCTTTGTTTTATTTTAGTTATTTATTGTTACTTCTTGTTTTTATTTTTATTTTTATGTTAATTTATTTAAAATCCTTTCATTTTAATTTATCAACTTAAGTGTTTAAATAAGGTGGATTGACAACCTCCTTGAAAGCTTTTGCTTCTTTTGATCTAGCTCATGTTAGCCAATCCATATTTCTACTTGTTAAACAAAAAAAAATTGGTATTATTTTCTTATTTTTAGGTCATCCTACCAAGCCAAAGAGGATCTCTTCATAATCACTTGGATCCAATACATGCACATATAATATGTATTTTTCTACACACCCTTCTTCACTAGTTTCTTTCTTTCCAAATTTAGAAAAAGAAAGAAAAAGATAGAAACACCATGCTCTTCAAAACCACTTAAAACATAAATAAAATTTATCATTAAATCATTTCTATTTCATAATAAAATATGAATCTAAAAATACTATCAATCAATAGGGTCCTTGACACAATTTTAGGTTTTCTGACTAGGTCATCTTTATGGCAGTAGGACATCTTTGAATAGTCCCTCATTATAACCATTTCTTCATAATCACAATCCTCTAAATAATACTTGTAGTATGTCACATGTTTGTATGCATGGGTGATTTTTCTGTATGAGTAAAATTATGGCCTAGACTCTAGAGTTCTTAATGTCATTTGGCACGTCTCTACCTCTACACATTTGGCCTTCAGTAGAGTTTGGTAGGTATAAAATCCAATGGAAATAAGGAAATGTATCCAAGATTTGTGTCTATCATATAGGAGCTTATGTGTATCTAAAATTTATTGCACCAACTCTAATAATTCCAATTTATCACTTACATACTAGGGAAGCATGTATAGACAGCCATTGATTTTGGCTACCTTGATGTAAGAATATGTGGGTAACTGTATGAAGTAAGAACACCATTTAGTGATTTCATATTTTACTTCTCTTGAAATCTCTCCTTCTTTAGTTCTTGATTGAACATAATGATGATGTTTTATATGAAAGCATCATTAACACTTCTGAATTACTACATATTAGCCTAAAGTGTAAGGTTAGGGTAGTAGTTATATACTCTTGTGATCTCTTTAGGAATAGTGTTAAGGCCTAGGAACAATCTTCTTTTGGCTAGGATATACATAAGATAAGATTTCATGTAAAACTTTTTTGATGTTTTACCTCCAAAAACTACTGACAGAGGGAGTCAATAATTAATTTTGCAGAATTTATATACTACTGATTCTCTTAGATGGTCTAGATATACTAGTACATCTATTGATCATAAAATTTAACATCATGATTGCTAATGACCCTATATAGTAATATTATGATATCCCCCACCTCATCTATAAAATCAAGATTATACATGGTTTTAGGCATTCTTATGGATGAGTATTTGAAGGTTTAAGCCATTGCTTATTAATTATATTTTGAAATCCATCCTTTTTGTATTCATAAAACTATGCAGATGTTTATGGAGTTATATTCAAATAACTCTCAAAATCAAGACTGACAAACATTATGTTGATGTATTCAAGGTCAAGATTTAGAATCTTTTCCCCTTTCTCATTATACACTTGCCTCCTATTAGGGTCATAGTGTTAGGACATGGTGAGAAACAACTGAAGGATTTACACAAATAAGTGGAAGACTACAGCTTGAGGGAGACTAGAGTCATAAATACTCTATATCTAATCATTCTTAGAATCTACATTTATTCTCACCCAAAGATCTCTTAAGTTAATGTGACCTAAATCAGTGTCCTTGGTCTTTGTAATATTAGAATATAGAATGAGATTCATTCTAGGGCCTTTATATTTGAACTTCATCTCTTTTGGAGGCATGAAGACTATATAAATTCCTTTGAGAAACCAACTATGAAAGTTGGTGAGAAATGCAGGTGTTTAGAGAACTTGTATACTTAGGTAGAGCTTAGAGGAGTTTTGAGTATGTTAAATCTCTGGTCGAAGTGGGAGGTGCTTGGAGCACATAAACTCTCTATGGTTATTAAAGGGTGTTGAGTTTTCTGGTAAAATTGGGAAGTGTTTGAGGCACGTCCACTCTCCATAGTGCACTAAGAGTTGGTGGGCGTCAAAGGTGCTTGAAACATGTCTAGTATCTATGGGGATGTTGGGGGGATTATTAGAGGGAATATTCTCTATTTTTGAAATGGAGGTATACTCTAGGAATATTCATTTTAGCTTTGGAAAAATATTGATTTTGAATTTGAAATCTCTAAGGAGAAATCTAGGTTTTTTTTCATATGATGCAATATTTAGAATACCTCAAGAGAACCCCTAGAAAACTAATTCAAACCATAGAGACATGACTCTAACATGAAAATGACCTACTAATTATTTTTAAAACTAAACCTTTTCAAATAAACCCTAAAATTGGAAAGAAACCCCTATGATTAACTCAAAAGATTTTTAAACAAGGAAACCTAGATTGAAACAACACAAGGAGAATACCGTTAATGGGTGAAGGTGATGTGCCTTGAAGTCGTAGAGGTGGCTTGGTGTATATTTTATTGTGGCTCAATGTTGAATGGTGAATATGATATATTAGAGCTCTAAAATTTAATTATCAAGATAAAAAAAGATAATTATTTGTAAATCAACTTAGAATTTATAGGAAAACCTACATTTAATGTAAGTCATGATGGTTGGTGGTAGATGTTAGAATTGATTATAACAGGTCCAATTTCTATAGTTGGGAATGTTCTTAGCATGATATGGAATTCAAGGTGCACTTTTGACATTTTAAAAATATGCAATGTACACTTCCATCTTTGCATCCCATAGAAAGGCTTGGTATGATTGGTGAAAGTTAGACCTGCTCCAAGTATGTCCACTCTTTGTAGATGGGTTATAAGATTTGGTGGAAAGAAGAGATGGGAATGCACTTTACATGTTTTTAAAAGGTAAAAATTACATCCAAAGATATAAGTTATACATAAGGGGTGTGTAATAGGCTTGGTGGGATCTAGAGCCCATCATGTGCTTTGAACATTGTGAAAATGTGAAAAGTGTATGCTAAGTTCTAGATTATGTTAGATGGATGCATGCCAGAATCCAAAGTTTATCATGAATTTTTCATATTATGAAAACATACAAAGTTCATGGTGAGTTATAGGTTCCATATTTTTGGGGTATAGGTGCTTCATGGGTCTAGAACCCATGAAGCAATTTAAACAAGTGCAAATTACATCTAGAGTTTTGGATTCTACCAAACATAAAGGGGAAGATGGGTTATTTTTAGGGAAAATGTGTTTTTTCATAAAAATAAATGGGGTTTCCCTTAAGGTGTTATATGTAATGATGTAATTTGGGAACAAAAATATCAACATGGCCCAATACTAAGCTAATACCATTGCCAATATAGATCCTTTTTATCCTAAACTACCTAAAACTAATCGTAGATTGCTTTCTAGTTCCTTCTTACAACTAACTCTTTATGAAATTAATTTCAAAATTTAATATAATTTAACAACATTAAATAATGACCAATTAATTATCATTTATATTCAATGTTTGTTGCTTGTTTTTGATCATTTTATTTTTAATGCAAAAACTTGTACCAACCATCATTAGTGTAAGGTTTGTCATGTGTGCTATAATTAGATCAAACAAATTGATCTAATTGCTTATGTTATTCATTTTTTATTTGCTTAGTTATTATCTTACAAAATGTTTCTCTATTTTTAGATCACTATTTTCCTTCTCAAAATAGTCTCTTATATACTATTAGTCTTACTTACCTTCAATACACATTTACCCTATACAACTATATATCTTTTTCAATCTATTCAATTTCTTCCTATGGATTGCATAGTTGATTTGTATGAATTTATATTTATATTTTTTTATGTTTCTTGTATTGCATTACATAGTCAATTTGTATGATTATATCCTTTATTTTTTTATCTTTTCTATTTTATAGAACATTATCGATTGGTTTAATCTTGTATCTTATTAGTTGATCCTTATTTCCATAAAGTTTTTACCTCTTTCCTTCATCATTAATTTTATGTTTGAGGATAATACAGAGTTAAATCAAACAAATATGATGATCTTTAACAATCCTAATAATTTTCTTAAGACACATCTTGTGGCACCCACCTTGGATGAAAGCAATGTCCATGTTTCCACTCACACTATCAATTATGAGACTCCTCATTTTTACTCTATTCATAATAATTTTTTTTATCAATATAAGATTAATTTTATTTATATTTCACAACTAAAATTATCATTTTTATCAATAAATTCCCTCAACATAGAGGAAAAAACCCTTCAACCATTTATACTCTTATGATAGGTCCTCATGTTAAATAACTTTCTTCACCCTCCCCTACCCTTTCTCATGGATTTGGGGGAACCACTTTATTTGATTCTCAACCTTTTCCTTCTATTATTTCTCCTTATAACATCATGACATCTTCTTCTATGGCTTCTTCAACTTCCATGACAAATATTTCTACTAATACGGTAGGTTCAACTTTTGGTGGAACTCTTCAAAAGACCCTTCCCCTTAACCATGATAATAGTTCATCTTTTTCTACTAATGTTTTGCATGCCAGTAGTGTTTTGTTTTCTACCAATGCTTCTCATGCCACTATTGTGGCACATTCTACTACTCATATTGCAACTCAAGCTATTATCACTAATACTAATGCATCACATGCCATGCCCACTAGTCAAAATGCTGCCCAAAATAACTAACTATTAATACAAAAACTTAATTAAATGCATACCTTACAAACTAATAATGAAAATTAGATGATGTAGATGAAAAACCATCTCATTCATCTTCAAAACCACCCTCAATAGGTTTAATGGGGAGTGTGTAATTTTAATTCCCCCCACCTCCCCTTAGGTATCTCCATAGTAACCTTATCCCACAACCACCACTCATAAAAAAAATTAAAAAAAACAACAAAATTAACCTCTTTTACCTCAAATTTATAATATTGACATAAGAGGTATCACACCCACCATCACCTATAATGGATCCACCAATCCCACATTACATATAAAAACATTTGGTAACCTTTATCAAGAGGGGGTCAAACTCAAATCCTTTTCCACTACCAAAATATTAGCTAAAACACTCTCATGAGATGATTTATATTGGTATAATCAATTAAAACCCATTCTATAACTATCCTTGAAGACTTGGTTAACTCACTAGTCCAAGAATTCTAAACTATTGACTTTCTCGAGACCAACTTAACCCACTTTATAAATTACAAATAACTTGAAACTAAAATGACACAAGCCTTTATCAAATGATGGAATAAATTGTTTTACTCTTCCACCTATTCACTAAAGCTCTATACACCAAATTACAATATCAGGTTAGGATTCTCTCTATGATATTTGGAAGAAGCCCTCGACCAATCTAAATGACAATAATTCTTCATGCATCAATTCAAACCATATAAACCTATAATAGGCACTCATATGCTCATTAAAAATAAAAATTATCATATAACCAATGATGGAATTACCAATACCTATGACCCTATTCATAACATTCAATAAATTACTCGAAATAATGCTATGGATCATGCTCCCCTACATACAACACTCCTACTCCTACATTTTATCAACCCAACTAGACTAATGTGCACAAACCATTATCCTTAGAAAATATTCAAAAAAAAATCTTCCAATACTTATACCCTAATAACTTGACCCCATTCATCCTATGAAATTGTGGTATGATTTAGACAATTTGTTTTGGTTTCATACAAGTTGGGTTCACTCTCATGAGACTTGTACACAATTATGCAATTTTTCTATATATTTTATTCTTGGTCTAAGAGTTGATCATGAAACACTTATTCAAAAATGTCAACAAGGATATGACATAGCTTTAAATCCCATGCAATGAAAAATAAAAACCAAGCTTTAAACAAAACTAATGCTCATCTTTATATATACAAAAGTCCTCTTCCCAACCACCAAGATAAAATCGATAAGATTACCTATTTTAAAAACATAAATTAACCCTTTTTACTAGAAATTAATTCACTTTCCATTTTAGTTGGTTGCATGCATAAAGTAAAAAGCGTAGACTAATTAGGCAGTTTTCAATTTATTGAATTAGTCACACTTTTTTTTCTCTTTTGCACACACTTACATATAACTCAACACTAGAAAAAATTAAACATTTTCTTCCCAAGGTTTACCTACTTGGATTTCATCACCAAGGGAAAAGTTGACTTGGTTTTTTGGCCAAGTATAAATATGTGGTTGATGGTATATATTGGCAAAGCACCCGACACCCTTATCACTATAGGATTGTGAAGTGAAGGGGTAGGCCCCAATACCAAGCTAGTACCATCACCAATATAGATCCTTTTAATCTTAAAATACCTAAAAATATCTATAGATTGATTTTTATTTCCTTCTTATAACCAAATCTCTATCGCATTAATTTCAAAATTTATTATAGTTTAACAAAATTCAAGAATGACCAATTAATTAGCATTTACATTAAAATTGTGTTGTTTTATCTTTGATCATTCTATTTTTAATTCAAAATTTGTAATAGCTAGAATTAGTGTAAGGTTTTTGATGTGTGATATAATTAGATCAAACACATTGATATAATAGCTTATGTGCTTCATTTTATTTGCTTAGTTATTATCTTGCAAAAACTTTCCCTATTTTTAAAACACTATTGTCCCTATAGACATAATATCTTATAGACTGTTAGTCTTGCTTACCTTCAATACATAGTCACCATATATAAATATTTATCTTTTTCAACCTATTAAATTTCTACATCTAGATTACATAGTTGACATGTATGATTGTATTTATTTTTAGTTTGTTTTATTTCATGTCTTATAGTTCATAGTCAATCTGTATGACTATATCCTTTATTCATGTTCTCTTTTCTATTTTATAGAACACTATCGATTGGTTTGATATTATATATTAACAGTGGATCCTTCTTTCCATCAATTTTTTAACATCTTTCCTTCATCATGAATTTTTTGTTTGAAAATAGTACAATGTTAAATTAGAAAAACATAATGAGCTTTACCAATCCTAATAGTTTTCTCAAGGCATAGCTTGTGGCACCCACCTTGGATGAAAGAAATATACATGTTTCAAATTGTACTAATAATTACGAAACTCATCCTCATTAGTCCTTAATTCATAATCCTTTGTTCTCACTAGAATATGAACTTGATTTAGATTACATAACTAAAATTCTATTTTTATCAATGAATTTCCTTAACATAGAGTAAAAACCCTTCAACCATTTATAGTATTATGATATGTCCTCATTTAAAAGAGCATCCTTCACCCTCCCCTACCCTTTCTCATGGATTTGGGGGAACCACTTTCTTTTATTATCAACCTTTTATTTCTATTATGTCTCCTTCACACACCATGACATCTTCTTATATGAATTCTTCAACCTCTATGCCAAGTATTTCTACTAACATGGTAGGTTCAACTTTTAGTGAGCCTCTTCAAATGACCCTTCCCCTTAACCATACTACTAGTGAATATTTTAATACTAATCCTTATCATGCCACTAGTGCTTCATTTTATACCAAAGATTCTCATGACACTAGTGTGGCACATGCTACTACTCATATTCCAACTCAATATATTATTACTAATACTAATACATCACATGCCACACATTCTAGTTAAAATGCTATCAAAAATAACTAAATATTATTAAAAACACTTAATCAAATACATACCTTCCAAAATAATAATTCAAATTAGATGATGCAAATGTAAAACCATCTCATTCATCTTCAAAATCACCCTCAATAGGTTTCATAGGGAGTAAAGAATATGAGTGCCCCCCACCTCCCCTTAGGGATTCCCATGGTAACCTTATCCCATAACCACCCATAATTAAGAAAATAATCAAACATCTACAAAATAAACCTCTTGTACCTCAAATTGATAATATTGACATAAGAGTTATCATACCCACCATCACCTATAATGGATCCACCGATACCACATTGTACCTCAAATTACTAATATTGACATAGGATTTATCACACCCACCATCACCTATAATGGATCCACCAATCCCACATTACATTTAAAAACATTTGGTAACCTTTATCAAGAATGGTTCAAACTCAACAAATTTTCCACTACCAAAAGTATTAGCTAAAACACTCTCAAGAGATGCTTTAGATTGTTATAATCAATTAAAAACCCATTCTATCTCTAGCCTTGAACACTTGGTTAACTCACTAGGCCAATAATTCTAAACTAATAACTTTCCTAAGAACAACTTAGCCCACTTTATAAATTACAAACAACTTGAAACTGAAATGACACAAGCCTTCATCAAATGATGGAATAATTTCTCTACCTCTTCCACTATTCACTAAAGATTTATACCCTAAATGATAATATTAGGTTAGGACTCTCTCTATAAGAGCTTAGGAAGAAGCCCTAGACCAAACTAAATGATAAGACTTCCTCATGATTAGATTCAAACCATCTCAACCTAAAATAGGCACTCATATGCTCATTAAAAATAAAAACCATCATATAACCAATGATTTAATTACTGATACCTATGACACTATTCATAACATTCAAGCAATTGCTCCAAATAATGATATGGAGCATACTCCCCCTACAAACAACACTCCTAATCCTATATTTTATCAACCCAACTAGACTAATGTGCACATAACATTATCCTTAGCAAATCTTCAAAAACATCTTCTAATAATTATACCTTGAGATCTTGACCCTACTCATCCTATGAAATCATGGTATGATCTAGACAAATTTTGTTGGTTTCATGCAAGTTGGGGTTACTCTCATGAGACTTTTAGACAATTATACAATATTGCTATATATTTTAATCTTAGTTTAAACTTTGATCATGAAATGCTTATTGAAAAGCATCAACAAGCATATGACATGGATTTTAAATCCCATGAAATGCAAAATGAAAACCAAGCTTTAAAACAAGTTAATGCTCATATTTCTATCTACAAATATCCTCTTCCCAACCACTAAGATAACATTGAAAAGCCTACTTATTATAAAAATAATGTTTAAATTCTTACAGACCTCATTAATAATGAATAAAACATGGTTAATATGACTAAAATTTAAATATCAATTACTTTTATTGACTCCAATCCAACACCTACACATCACACCTCTCAACTATTTCACATCATTCAAGACACTTACCAATCCCATCTAATGGAATTAGGGCAAGATGAACTTATCATCATTCAAGCACCACTCTCAATAATACAACTTGAATATACCTATCATACCATCTATACTATTGCCCCAACATACAAACAATAAGACAACATTCCCCAAACTTCCAATAATATTTATTCAAACCAATCACAAGAAATATGTCAACCAACCATACCACCACCTAGAGTCAATCAACCCAATCCAACTACACCTTATTAACACAAATTAATTATACTATTATGTTCCTACATCTAAAAATCATCCTATGGGTTATGATGAATGGGATCCTATTGTGTAACTTTCTCATCTCCCATCTCAAATATCTTTCTTAGAATTAATGCGAAATTCTCACATCATTGAAAATTTATAATGTAATTATTAATTGAAATCAACATCCCTTATCCTCCTCTTTCAGGATGTGATGCTACCTTATCATGATCCAAATATAATAACTTCAACAATG
Source organism: Torreya grandis (assembly GCA_037957365.1). Taxonomy (NCBI): domain Eukaryota; kingdom Viridiplantae; phylum Streptophyta; class Pinopsida; order Cupressales; family Taxaceae; genus Torreya; species Torreya grandis. The sequence goes on along the minus strand of JARHVA010004668.1, from coordinate 207,063 downwards.
TGAAAATATATCTATCCATGTGGATGAAATAGTTGATACTTGTCTTTCACTTAGGTTTCTTATCACTTCCATGATCCTTGAGGAGATACTTATTCATGTGGATGATCCTCCACTATTCATTAACATCCAAATTACTAATATCTAATTTAATCATGACTTAATTGATGAAGGTTTATGTACTTACATTTATTCCTTTGATTTCACTAAGACACTTGGATATTATAAATGCATCCTCAAATCTACACATAACACATGTCAAGATATGAGAAAAGGAAAATGCCTCCCTCTAGGTTAAGTTTGGATTCCCATTACCATCCCTCCTATAATTGTTTACATGAAATTTATTATATTTAAATTTTTTATTTATTACAACATATTGAGTAATCGATCTTAGACTCATAGTATGAGAGCGGTTACCTCATCTACATGTTAATGCATAAAATTCACCCATAACAGATCTATTTAAAAGATTTAAGGTGACGCAAACCAATTAAATTTCAAATAATTAAAAGAATGTGGTGTCTTTAAAATTACTACCCTTGAACCTTTGCCTAGTATCCCATCTAGGGAATCCCAACTCTTTAATTATCCAAAAATGCCACTCAAGGTTGTAATGGTCATCCTAAATTAATTGGGAACATTCTACCTAACCTCCTAGATTACAATGATAATGAAATAGATAACATTAGCATCAATTTCATAACATCTAATCCATACCCTCATATTATCACCTAACTTCCTCCCTCTTTACAACCTTGATCCAATCACCCACCTACTGATGATATACTTATTGTCTTAACCAATACATGACATTATATCCATCATGTGTCCTATGATGATAAAGTCATACCTACATGTACCATCAAATTTCATACACCTGATTATGGTGATGTATATGATTTATATTGGGCACCTTATCCCATTAAGTAAAAGAGTTGTGCCAACACGATATCCACCTAGGCATGAAGGAATAATTTTGTGTAGTGATTATCCATTTGGTATTTTGGCACTAGTTGAAGGGTACAATGCATATCTTATACTAAGTAACAGGTGGCTAACTATATCATAGATTTTTAGGGCATGTTCTAGGATTAGAAAGACATGGAAACTATATCATAGACTTCATGGAGTCATGGAGTTGATGGCTATGATGAACAAGCTCCAACTCAGCCCTCGGCATGTAAATTCCACCGTAGTGAAGATGACCCTAAAATATATTTAAGGATCTTGAGATAGATGAAGCAAGGATAGGAAGAATTATAGTACAAATTTGGAGAAATGAATCCTATGTAGACATTATTTCAGTATCCATTAGGCTTAGGGATAGTATGGAAGCTTAGGCTCCACTTATAAGTTCCCAAGATCATTTGTGATCATCTAGGTTATTAAGTAGTATAAACTAAACATATACTCTATTATCAATTTTTATTAATGACAAAGACTATTTCATTAAAATGTACTATGTCTCATTTACTTGTCCTTTTGAATTACTAAGGGAATGTGTATGTATGCAATGTTATAATTTAAATGGAAATATGTTAATTAGTAGTCATATATTTTACCGATTCATGTCTTTAATGGAGTCCTTATAAACTTTTATGACATCACCTTCATTTTGTATAGAGAATGAGTATAGGTTCTAAGCCAAGTATTCTTATCTTTGTTAAGGTTGCATGCTTAATATGAGTATATTGAGTGAAATAAGCCTTGTGACATCTTAAGCACCTATAGGACACTAGGCTTAGTCCAAGAAAGGCTTACACCTATGGGTCTACCTAAATAATTTATCTAGTTGCATAACTTCCCTAATTGAAGCCTTATGACATGGCACAACTAGCTGAGTGTAGGCCTTGGTTCCCTCTTAGTTTCACTTTGGGTGAGTACATAAGTATTGTAATTTATGTGGATTGATGTTGATGTAGTTGAGTGTTCAAATGTTGAGTGCAAATATAATATCACATGATTACACCTAGCGGAAGTAAACCTATAACTGACTAAGATAACATTACTCTTTTTATAAAAAATTTTGGTTCCATTGCCAGGACTTGTTTTGAATTTTATTGTTGTAATGGTATGATGGAATGATGTACTAAATTTCCATAAAAAACATCAAGAACTAGATGAAATAGGTGGAAGGTAGATTTGCACTAAACCATATAACCTACCAAGGATAAAAACCAAGAAAATGGGTTTAGAATAACTTATGTGATGATTTATATGAGATATTTTTTTATGAGTTACCTGAGTATGTGTATAGATGGTTGGATGTATATGCAACCCCTAGAAGAAGTTATGGGTAGTTTTATGAGTGGATGAAGGAGAAACTATATAGACTTGAGACCCTAGATGCCACTTGAACTAGAGTAGCATATAAATGGTGGTAAGGAGCTCTGAATAACTACATACTTGAGTTTGTAGTCTCAACATACTCATATCATGAGGAAGTAGAGTATCAATTTTTGTGCAACCGTAGAGGCACATTTATGAATTAATTTGATGCAAACCTTAAATATCTAATTGTGGATTATGATTTTGAAATTTTGGGGATGGAAGGATAAAGTTATTTCACATATGAGCATATTAAAAGGGGGAAAAAGGGATGTGTAGGTAACAGATAATGTAATGGGATGAGCAAACTAACACTCAAGAGATAAGAAGATAGATTTATAATAGGAGATGAAACTAGCTGATGGAAGATATAGAACCTATAAATGTTGATATAACCTATAGCAAGTAGAAAGGGAATAGGGAAGGATCTCTTGGAATATAGTAGTGAGAGGATGAGATATATAATGAAGTGATGAATAAAGCTCAACACTGGATAGGTGTGGAATTCATTAGGTTCCCACATAGTTTTTTGATTAAAGATATGCTTGATGTGCCTAACCCCTTTGAACCTATGATGCATTTTCATACACTAGAACCCCCACTTATATAAAGTACAAAAGTAATAATTAATTGTACTAAAGACTTAAATCTTAGATGTTTTTTATACTTTGATTACAACTTTTTTATTGAATAGATTATTCCATACAACAGAACTTGAATGCAAGCATAACAACCTAGTCAATATCAATAATGTAAGGTGGGAATCAACCTATAGAAAGTGGTCTAGTGACATAAGTAAGTAATATAGTACCAATGACATCAACTATGCTAGTAGTAATGATGGGACCAACACCTAATCCAATGATTGGAGGTGTTGAATGACCACTGCCAAGATTGACACCAAAGGTATAAGTACCTCAAATACTAGCCACCCCCCATATTAAATCTAATATAAAATGTCTATGTACTTTCTAGAGTATCATGGCATGGATAATTTTTTAGAACATGTGCTGAAGTGTGAACTATATTGGTGCATGTAGGACATAACCCAATTGGAGTGCAAGGCTACCTAGTTTGTGACCACTTTACTTTATTATACCCACACTTGGTATAATTTTTTTAATCCTAACTAAGACATGGTCGACTATGATACCTTAAAGGATGCATTCCTAAAATATTTTATCATTTTGGAGTTTGAAAAATAGATAATTATCATGTTAAAATAGATTACCTATTGACATTTAGAGAGTATGCACCTATACAATACAAGCTTCAAAACTATCCTATCAAATCTTCCATATGATATTCAACCTTTATAGCATGTGCAGTGGTTCACTAGGGGGTTTCTTGTGCCATTCTAAAGAATGATTTCCAAGAAAAATTTCATAGACCCTAAAGAAGTACTTAAAGCCATGCTTAGAGCTGAGGTAGTCTAAAGTGCAAATATCAAGATTAACCCATTTATAGAGGCATAAATAGCATCTATGGACTCCTAAATCTAAAATATTACTATTAACTCTTCACATGATTCTCAAAATGAACTATAGTAAACCAAATACAAATTAGAGGGCCATAATAAGACTAACTACCCATGGAGAAATGTGAACACCCTAATTTTAATCTATGAAGTCTATCGAGAGTTGAATGATGTAAATAACTACCCTTTATTTCAATGTGCTAACCAAGTCAACATAACCATCTATTATTGGTTGTGTAATGTCTACACCCATACACTGTTGATTGTTGGGTGATTGATGAAATGTCCAAGAACATGGAAAAAGGTGCATGGTAGACCACCATAATAGTTAGAGGGTAGGATAACAAGGGTAATGAGGGATACAATAAATAAAACATAAGATTTGGGATGAAACAAGGTGTTAGAAGGTAAGGAAAAGGATATGGTGGTAGAAGGTTCCCATCGACCTCATGTTATAAGTGTGGCTTAATAGATCATTATCAACATGATTTCCCTACACATCCTATGTGTGAGTATTATCAAGGGTCCCATAAGGTAAGATAATTCCTTGACCTATATAAAAATTATTAAGCACAAAATATAATGAGAGGGGGGTGAATAAATATATTATATACTTTTTAATTAATCTGATTTCTTTTCTTTAACCACTCAATCATACATTCAAGATATGCAATAAAATAGAAATAATAATTTGTACCACGAGAGAGAGAGAGAGAGAGAGAGAGAGAGAGAGAGAGAGAGAGAGAGAGAGAGAGAGAGAGAGAGAGAGAGAGAGAGAGAGAGAGAGAGAGAGACCAGATTTTTATGTGGAAACCCAAATTGGGAAAAACCATAGAGAAAAATCTCAAGTATATAAATGAATACCAACTCAAAATACATATTTTGTAAGCACCAACTGGTAAGAGTGCCAACCCTTTTACCAAACACCAACATAGTAAATATTTGTGTGCACCAACCCACAGGAGCACTAACCCCTTACAAAGATTTGTGAGCACCAACCCACAAGTGCACCAACCCATCTTGTGTATAAAACACAACTATCTCTCAATGTTGATTACTCAAAAAATGATAGAACTCTAAAATATGTCCGCCATTTCTCTCTTAGAAAACAAATATAAAACATACATTCTCTTGCATATCTCAAATGGATTATCAAGCCTTTATTTATAACTTTCCAAATGACCTTTGGCATTCACCCTTTGTGACCCTTTAATCCTCATGGAAAATTATGCCAAACTTGCATGACCCTCCATATCCTTGAATTTCAAAATTCATATGGTGACCCTTCATAAGCAAAAGCATCCTTTCCTCTTTTGTATTTATCTTGGTGAATTTTCATATTCCTCAAATTATCCTGTCATGGAAAAATGCACCATACCTCTTTTGTCTTCATATGGTGACTCTTGCTATTCCTTAAGATGACTCTTCATGAGAAAATGTGTCCCATTCCTCTTTCATATTTTACCCCATGACTCTTTGACTTCTCCATGGGCCCTCTTTAGACTTATATGCAACCAAAAATATATTCATTAATATTAAGTAAATATTAACACACATTAGTTAAGATATGAATATTAAAAACACCATTAAATGCAATGGGGCCTTTATCACAAATAATGATAGACCTTTGACATCAATAACAATATTTCCAACAATCTCCCCCTTTGCCATTGATGGAAACCTCAAACTAAAATTGCCACATCCTAAAACCTGTACATACTATCATCTGAAAAACATATAGTAACTTCCCCTTACTATAGAAACTAGTACCTATTTCTACACCTAGACCTATACCTGTACCTATTATTCTCTCCCTTTGACATCAATGGCAAAGGGACCACCTAGAGTTAACACTTAGCTCCCCCTCAACTGATGCTGAACCTCAATGGTAGAAAGTAAAATAAATTACTCCCAACTTCTCTCGTATATACTCAAATGTGTATTTTGGTAGTGCCTTTGTGAAAATATCTAAAATCTGTTCTATAGTACTAATATACTCCATCTTAAACTATTGATCTACAACCTACTCTCTCAAAAAGTGATATCTAATGGGAATATGTTTTATTCTTGAATGCATCACTAGATTCTTCAAAATATTAATAGCACTTGTGTTATCACAAAAAATAAAAATAGGATGATCATAATTTACCTTGATATCTTCTAAAGTTTGCTTCATCCAAAGCACTTAAGTAAAACATAGTACTACTGCAATATATTTTTCTTCAGCTATAGAAAGTGATACTAAATTTTACTTCTTACTTAGCCATGATACAAAGCTATCACCAAGGATGAAATCTCCTCCACTTGTACTCTTTTTGTCATCCAAGAACCCTACCCAATATGAATCTATATAAGTAACCAAAGTGAAATATCTATCTTTGGGATACCATAATCCATAATCCAATGTACCCTTGATATATCTAAATATTCTTTTTACCAATTGAATATGACTATCTTTTGGAGATGACTGATATCTTGCAACCATACCTACTCCATGCATGATGTCTGACCATGATGCTGTCAAATATAAAAGACTACCAATCATAGATCTATACAAATATTGATTTGTCATAGGTGAATATTTATCCTTGCTCACCTTATTTCGTATACACATTGGTGTTCCAACTAGTGCACAATCCTCAAAACCAAATTTCTTCAACATTTCCTTAGCATATTTACTTTGAGATATGAAAATTCCTTTATCTAATTGAAATATTTGTAATCCTAAGAAAAATGACAATTCTTCAAGCATAGACATCTCAAATTTTGTTTACATATTATCATAAAATTCTTTTGTCATATTTTCAATATTTCCTCCAAAAATGATATCATCAACATATGCCACAACAATCAATTGATGCTCACCTTCTATTTTGATGTTGAGGTTACTATTAGCAAATCCTTTCTTGAAACCTTGATCTTCTAGGTACTTATCAATTCTTGCATACCAAGCTCTGGGAACTTGTTTCAATCCATACAATACTTTCTTTAATTTTCATACATGTCTACTAATATTTGAGAGAATAAATCCCTCAAGCTGATCAATGTAGACCTCTTCTTCTTGATTCTCATTCAGGAAGGCAGATTGACATCCATATGAAACGCTTTGAAATTTTTAAACACTACATATGCAAGAAACATTCTAATAGCCTCTAACCTTACCACTAGTGCAAAAGTTTCTTCAAAATATATTCCCTCAATCTGAGTATATCCTTTACATACTAATCTTTCTTTGTTTTTGGTCATTTCTCCATTTTCATTCAACTTATTTCTATAAACCCATTTTGTTCCTATCACATTATGATCTTTTGGTCTAGGCACTAATTCCCAAGTATCATTATTTTCTATCTAATTTAATTATTCATCCGTAGCCTTAACCCAATGCTTATCATTTCTAGCTTTTGAAAAAGTTCTAGGCTAAATTTTGGAAAACAAAGAGAAATTAACTTGCTCAAATTCACTTACCATCATTCTTTTGGTGTGAATTCCTTCATTTATGTCCCTGATGATGTCACTTTTATTATGATTTATCTAAACATATTTGGATGGAGTTTTGGTGCCATTTTTCTTCTTCTTCTCATCTTCATCTAATTCTTCAAAACCTTCCTCTTTAATGATTTTAGAAATGTCTACTGGATCACTGATTATTTGTGTTCCATCTTCTTCTATCCTAACACTTGCACTTTCAACAATTTTCTTGTTTGTTTTATTATAACATTTATAAGATTTAATTTTATAAGAATAACCAAGAAATATTCCTTCATTTACTCTAGATTCAAACATACCAAGTTTTTCATCGGTTCTCTTTATGAAGCTTCTACTACCAAAAACTCTAAAATAATCAACTGTTGTTAGTTTGTCTTTCCATATCTCATAAGGAGTCTTGTCACTATTGATTGTCAATAATGCTCTATTTTGAATATGCACTAATGTAGTAATTGCCTCTCTCCAATATTTATTTGCTATCTTGGATTCATTTAGCATTATCCTTTCCATCTCCTAATTTATTCTATTTTTCCATTCAACTACTCCATTTTACTATGGAGTTTTGGCTACTGAATAATGTATTTTTATTCCATGATCTTCAAAAAACTCAATAAATTGATTTGGCATGAATTTTCCTCCTCGATTTGATCGTAGACACTTAATCTTCAAACTAGTTTCATTTTAAACTAATGCTTTGAATGCTTTGAAATGTCTAAAAGCTTCTAATTTTTTGTTTAAAAACATTACCCAAGTCATACATGAAAAATAATCAATAAGCAACATGAAATATTTCTCACCTTGAGTACTTTAATTTCTAATAGGTCCACATAGATTAGTGTGAACAAGCTCTAGCATCTGAGTAGTCAAGTAATTTTTTGTTTTGAACCACCTTCTAGCCTGCTTCCCATGCTGACAAGGTTCATAAAGTGTGTTGGATGGCTTTGTAATCTTTGGAAGATTTTTGACTGCTTGATTTTTGTTGATATTAACAATATTGTCAAAATTTATGTGCCCCATTAGCTTTTTCCATAGCCAACTTTCTTCAATCTGACTCAAAAAACAAATTTAACCTTTGATGTCTGAAAGCATATACAAATTGTTTCCTATTCTCTGAGCATCTTCAACCAACATATCTGAATCTTTTATTCCAATTTCACAACCTTCTACATAAAATTTTAGTGTGTGACCATAATCACACATTTGACTTACACTCAAAATATTATGCTTAAGACATTTTACATACAAAACATTTTCAGGTTTATTTCTACCATTATCCAAACTTAGAGTACCTTTTCTAGCAATTTTGGCTGTAGTATTGTCTCTGAATTTCACTATGCCACCATTGATCTTCTTCAAAGTTATGAAATTTATCTTATCTCCTATCATGTGCCTTAAACATCCAATATCAATGAACCATGTATTTTATTTATTTCTTGTATGCAAAGTAGTCTGCACCAACATAAATTTTTTAGGTTGTTTCTTTTGCCATAAACCTGTCTGAACTTTCTTCTTAATGAATGGAGCCTTGAAACTCTGGTCCTTCTTGACTAACTCAAACACACTTCTAAAGTACTGAGCTATGCATCTAAAGTTGTTTCACTTGTAATATATTATGGTATCTTCATTAAAGCTTGATAGAGGAGAAAAAGAGTTATGGATTCTACTTGACTCTGCATGAATTTCCTTCTCCTTATTTATGAAATTATTAGCCCTTTTTTGACATTCTATTTTATTATGACCATATCCATTACAATAAAAATAGTAACCATAAAAATAGGACCTGTTTATTTATCTCTGACCTAATTGCCTTTTGTAGCTCTATTCTCTCTAGCCTTCTTTGTTTGAGATGTCCTCTATATTATTAACTTCATCCCTTTTTATTTATTTTTTGGTAAGAGCTTTAGCATATCTTTTTCCTTTTTCCATGTCTATAAAAGTAGTGACCTCCCTTTTCTCTTTTTAAAATCCAATACCTATCTTATTTGACATTGATCTTTGATTTTCTAATATCTTTTTCAACATATTAGTGTTATTCTCAATTTTGAATCATTGACTATTCTATCATTGATTTTTTTATTATTTTTCTCAAGATCTAATTTTAAAAAAGTAATTTCAATAACATACCTTTCACATTCTTTACTTACTATTTTCAACTATGCCATTAGATCTTCTTCATTCTTGTTGGCTTCTTCAAAGTGTGCTTATAGATCTTCAATTATCTCCTTTGAATCCTTTTCATTTTTACTGATTTGGAGATTTAATCTTTAATTTTTATTTTCAAGAGATTTTAACTCTTCTAAGGCACAAATGAGTTCTTCTAGATTCACTTCAGCTTCATTTTGTTCTTCTTCTTGATCATCTGTACTTTTACTTACAGAAGCATCTTTATGTCTGGCCATAAATGTAATCTCTTCTTCTTCTGAATCATTGACTCCACTATCTTTGGTTGAGCTAGGATCTTTAGAATACAAACTCTTCTTCTTGAATCCCTTCTTGAATTTACTTTTGAAATTCTTCTTGTATGTAGAATTTCCTTCTTCATTATCATCAATACCCTTATTTGGGCATTTAGATACAAAATGTCCAATCTTTCCATAATTAAAACATTTAAAAGACAATTTTCAATGATATTTACTTATGCCCTTTTTCAGCTTGTGAATGAATAGAGCTCCATTGTCATCTTCATCATTACTAGAATTATCACTTGATTCTTGAATTTTAGCCTTCTCTTTCTTTGATGTCTTAAAATCTAATCTCTCTTTAAGGGTTTATCTTTTTCAGTCCACATCTCATATGACATAAGAATACCATGAAGCTCATCCATCTTTAGCTTGGATAAATTCTTCATCTCTTCAATTGTCAAAAATTTTGCATCATATCTCAATGGTAGAGATCTCAAAAAAATTTGAACCACAGTTGATTCTTATAAATTTTCTCTAAGACCTTAATTCTAATTAACTATTTAATCAACCTATAAAAGATAACTTGCTATATTTTCTTTCAAAGTAGTTACAAGTGTTTGTGGCTCTCCATAGTCCTCCACCACTGCTTTCCATATGTGAAATCCAAGGGCCATCAAATAAGTCTTTATCTTTATGCTCCAAAAAACATAATTCATCCCATCAAACAAAGGTACCTTATTTGTATAAAATCTTTCATGTGATCTAATCATTGTAATTTCCTGATCTTCCTTCAAGATGTAATTTTTTTTCAAAAATAACTTGCTCTGATACCAATTACTAATCAAAAAATATATCGAGAAGGGGGGGTGAATCAGTATATTATATATCTTTTACTTAATCTAATTTCTTTTCTTTAACTACTCAATCATACATTAAATATATACAATAGAACTGAAATAGTAATTTGCTCCACACAAGAGAGATAGACACCAAATTTTTACATAGAAACCCAAAGTGGGAAAAACCATAGAGAACAATATCAAGTATATGAATGAGAACCAACTCAAAATACAAAGGTCACAAGCACCAACTTGTAGGAGGACCAATCCCTTTGCCGAGCACCAACACAACAACTATTTGTGAGCACCTACCCATAGGAGCACCAACCCCTTACAAAGATTTTTGAACACCAACCCACAGGACCACCAACCCCTCTTGTTATAAAACACAACTATCTCTCAATGTTTCTTACTCAATAAATGATAGAACTCTACAATATCTCCTATTTTTCTCTCTTCAAAACAAATACAAACCATGCACTCTATTGCATATCTCAAATAGCTTCTCAAGCCTTTATTTATAGCTTTCCAAATGACCTTTGGAATTCACCCTTTGTGACCCTTCAATCCTCATAGAAAATGGCACCAAAATTACATGACCCTTCATATCCTTGCATTTGAAAATTCATATGGTGACCTTTCATAAGCAAACACATCCTTTCCTCTTTTGTCTTTATCTTGGTGACTTTTCATATTCCTAAAAGTGTCCCTTCATGGAAAAATGCACCATACCTCTTTTGTATTCATAGGTGACTCTTCTAATTCCTCAAGATGACTCTTCATGAGAACATGTGTCCCATTCCTCTTTCGTCTTTTACCCTATGACTCTTTGACTTCTCCATGGACCCCCTTTTGACTTATATGCAACTAAAAATATATTCATTAATATTAAATAAATATTAACACATATTAGCCAAGATATGAATATTAAAACACCATTAAATACAATGGGGCCTTTATCACCATTAATGCTAGACCTTTGACATCAATGATAATATTTCCAACAAAAAATTGACCCAAGGTAGGTTTGGAATAGATAAGGGTGAAGGAATGATCAAGCATGAGAAAAAAATGAAAAAATGGACCCTAAAATGTAACCTACACATACATAGGTAATCAAGTTACAAACAACTATGCATAGTGGATTCACCACTTAGCCACTAGTTGTGCCACTAATTGAGTTATGCCTTGAGTATGGAATGAGTGCATAATATGGCATTAACCTAAATATGTGATATCCTCAAACCCAACACACCAAAAATATGTGTTACAACAAGATATGAGCATCATCCTAAACTTTCAATGGGAGCTCTAATCAACATAAGACTTAGAAATGTAGGCTATCACCTCTCGTAAGAAGTAGGACAACCAAGAAGTTGAGCTACAAGAATTAACTGAGATCTTGTGCATCCTAAAGATAAAAGGAATGTTTCCCTTGTTAAAGAAATTATTCTTGGATCATACAGGTTAAAATCAATTTGAGGTCTTCATACCATGCATGGAGAGGGTGCAAAAAGTTTGACATAGACAAAATGCTAAATATGACCAAGAACTCCTAGTGAATGCCAATATTGATGGATGGCATAGCTATGAGTTTATTTTAAACACAAGTACCAAGGTAAACATCTTGACCAAGAATATCTAGGAAAAAATGGGTAGGCCAACCTTGAGACCTTCCTCTCATGTACTCTTTTTGGCTAATAAGACACATGCATAACTTATCAAAATTCTGAAGAGCATAGTTGTAGATATAATGGGCATTAAATTTTGCACTAAATTTGAAGTAATTAAGTTAGCAAAGTAGGACAACTAGTTGACGCTGTTAGGAAGGCCATGATGTTATGCAAACAATGTCAATATTCATTTCAAAAGGTAGTACATGAAATTTAAGAATGGAAAGGAGAGGTTAGTTATACCTCTCTTAAATGACCAATTACCCCCTATATCAAAATCATGGACACTGAGGATGAGATCAACCACATCTATAACATGATGGTGCAAAGCACCAAAAATCTAGACCCAAATGATAAAGGAATACTCTCTTAGGAAGATGGACAATCAACCTAAGACACCATCAATGTTGCTTATGCTCAATGGGTTAAAGAATCATATGATACCACTGGTCAATGGTGTCACTTGGTGTGTGCAAAGGTGATAAAACTAGTAAAGATATGTTAGATATAGATTGAGTGTGCCTCCAAAAGATGGGTCTATTTCACCAATAAAAGGGTGAAAAGAGTGCTCCACCTTAGTAAGGGAAAAATTTTAGCTCTCCTAAGATATGAAAGTAGTAATCTAATAGAAGACTATGTTTGTTACCTTGAGTCATGCATCCCAAAAGATGTGGATAGAATGGGTTCACTAGTATACACATTGAAGAACACTACCACTCATTGGTGGGAAATGTAAAAGCCTATCTTATGAACTTGGTAGGATGTAAAAGTGGCTATGTGTACAAAGTTTAGAAAGAGAAATGAGGACAAAGATATTTTAACATAATCTGGTGACTTTGACCCTATTACAAAAGTACATATTTACAAAGAAACATGGACTATTTGTAGTGAAAATGTCTCAAGGAATATATGGGTGCACACCTTATATAAGACCTTAAATACTTGGGTGCGAGCATAATACATATTCAATGAGATGCACTATGAGATCACTAATTAGGATGCCCTTAAGGAGTGGTTTGTTCATACCTTCTCCTTTTCTTTGTAAACATTTAAATTGATAGAGCCACTACATATAGTTTGAAGGTCAATGTTTGAGGAAACTATAATATTTGAGTAGTGCATAAAAGACATGTTCATTTAAAATGGGTTATCACTCTTAAACTTCTTTAAAGAGAAAACTCTTAATAGTGACTCTAGTGATGAAGATGATGACATGTGGAAGGCATGTAACTTGAAGAATTTGACAATAAAAATGAAGTTAGTGCACCAAGTTGAGGATAGTGTCCCAAAAGAATAAGACTCTACCCATCTTTGGGTAGAAATAACCAAGGGTAGTAGGCAAGTGAAGGATTCACACCAAGAGAAGAATGAACCCTACTATGCACCATTAAGAATTAACAAGGTACATATTAGTTTAGAAGGGATTCAAAATTTTCCATTATGGGTGCCTATTGGTCTAACACAAAACTACCACATATTATGGATATCCTAAGGGACTTTCAAGACTTTTTACCTTAGAAATATAGAGATTTTAAATGCACACACCTATCCCTCAAGAAGACAAGCATCAAACTAGTCAACAATGCAATACCCATCAAGAAATGGCCTTATAAGATGAACCCAAATACTCATGCCAAATTCAAGATAAATATCAATGGTATGTTAGTTCTAGGCATAATCTACCCCATGAAATAATTTGAATTGGTTAGCCCCATGGTCATTAGCATCAAAAAAGATTAGTGCATATAAAACTGTGTCTACTATAGAATGTTTAATTTTGCCTATGTGACTAACCCCTTTCAAACTTCATTCACTGATGAATTATTGGATGGAATCATAGGTTATGAGATATACACCTTTACTGATGGGTTCTTAGGATACCATCAAGTCTAGATCAAGGAGAAAGACAAGTCCAAAACAACCTTTGTGACTGAATGGGGTTGTTTCAATTACAAATGTATGCCCTTTGGGATAAATAATGTGCCAGTCATGTTCTCCAAAGATATGATCAACACTTCTAAATAATTCATTCACAAGTTCCTCCAAGTATACTAAGATTATTGGATAGTGAAGGATCACTATGATAATTTATTATTGATGTTTTAAAGGTACATGTAGTTTCAAACTTCATTAAACCTCAATAATTTTGTTTTCTCAATGCCATTTAGCACTTTACTCAGGTACATTATTTACAAAGATGGCTTACTTGTTAATCAGACAAATATTACATTCATCCTTCAACTCTAGACCCCATCAATACAGAAGGATGTTTGTGCCCTTCTTGGAAATTTTTGATGCTACATAAAGTTCATAAATAACTATGATAAGATTTTAGTTCCACTAGAAGATCTATTACCAAAATATGGCCCATTCTATTGGGACATAATACAAGAAGATGCTTTTGCATCCGTAAAGCTCAAATAATCAAGTGCACTGATATTATAATTTTTCAAATGGGTAACTCTATTCCATGTTGATACCTCTAGTACTATAATTAGTTCCATTTTGGTATAACTAGGTGAATGCAAAATGGATCATCCCATTTTTTTCACAAGTAAAAAACTAACCAAGGTAGAATAAAATTACACCACAATTGAGTACAAGGCACTTGCCATGGTCTATGCCCTATAAAAGTTTTGATAATATTTTTTGGTGACCCCTTTCTTCTTTACTGATCATGAGGCACTCAAGTACCTTGTGAACAAGCCAATTTTACATGGGCACATTTATTAATGGATTTTTTTATTTCGAGATTTCTAGTTCTCTATTATAGTGAATCCTGGAAAATAGAACTCAAGCCCAGACCATCTATCCTACATCAAATCTAGAGATGTAATAGTGCCTATTGAAGATGATATACCTAACACAAAATTTATCAAGTCCAACATGTTTTATAAGACTTGGTAGAGATTGTTGCATTTATGACCTTTGGATCTACACCTGAAACCATGATGACTAAGGAGAAAAAATAACTCAATATTAGGGAAATGTATAAATTTATCCATGATGAGGTCATGCATAAATTGGTATTATAGCAAGAATGGGACTCAGTACTATAATAGGTACATGAGGGGATTATTAGAGGCCATTGTGTTGGAGATGCTATGATTTTCAAATTACTACAATTAGGCTTATGGTGGCCAAATCTATCTCATGATGCAAAATAATACACTAGATCTTGTGACATCTACTAATGCATGGGAAAACCAAACCACTAGGATTAGATTCATCTCATCCCCATCCTTTCCTAGGCACCATTTGAAAAATGGACCATTGACTTTGTTGGGCCTATTACTCTCGTAACAAGGGAAACAAGCACAAGGTAAATTTTGTCTACCATAGATTACTTCACCAAATGGGGTGAAGCAACATCAAAAAAATATTATATAGCCACCACCATAGCATATTAATTTGGGAGAATATCGTTAGTCATAATGGATTCCAACTTAGATTGACTAGAAATCATTATATGTACTTCATCAAGAAAATAATTGAAATCCTATTATTTGAATATATGGTGCCACAGCATTAAATGACTCTCTATTATCCCCAAGGGAATAAAACCATAGAGTAATTCATTAAAATCTTGGGGATATGACCCAAATTTTTTTTGACATTAGTTACAAGGATTAGGATGATCATGTATTAGCAATATTGTGGTCCTATCACACTATGTACAAGTGTTTGAATAAGGCTACACCATTTCAACTGGTGTTTTGCATAGAGGTCATTTTACCTATGGAATTCTTAGTTACCTCATTATGAATCATGAATATTGGTTGATTAGATGACCAAGGGTATTTTAGTTTATACATGGAATACTTGGAATGCTTAGATGAGACACATGCCCAATCATGGTGGAGCCAACAAATAGAAAAGGTGCACCAAAAGGTCCGGCATGATAAACACACCAAGCAAAAGGTATTTATATAAGGTACACTAGTATTGATATATGAATCCAAGTACTTCAGTCACCCAAACAAGTTTTAGATTTAATGAATGGGAAATTATATCATCCATAGTATATTAGATATTAATGCATGCAAACTATGCACATTGATAGGTGAAATTTTCCCTAGGCATTTCAATGACAACATATTGAATTTATATAGTCACTAGGATAGTTATTGTGTCATATAATACTAAATTCTCAATCATAAGTTTATTACTTCATTTTGACCATAATTAAATTTGGTGTAAGCCAAATCTTGCATTATGTTTGTTTTATGTTGGGTAAATAAGTGTGGTGCTTTCAGGCTCACAAGAGAACTTTTTGGTGCTTAAATTCATAAATCTAGTCAAGTGAGTTGAGAATGGTCACTTTTTATGCACATAAATCCAAACACCTAAGTTTATAGATGTGTGTGAAGTCTTTCATGTTTAAAAAACTATAAGTATGAGTTGAAGAGTGAAGGTGCATAAGATGTTCATGTGCAAAAGATAATGAAGTGCTAGAGGACCAACACAAGGACTTGTATGAGGTAAGGAAGGTCAAATAAAGAGATACAAAATTATAAATAAATCAAGAAAGAAAGAGGTGCATAATTGTAAATAAGTGTAACACTAACAAGGGATGGAACCAAGGAGGCTGAATCACATGCATGTGAATCATTGTGCCCAAGTTGCCATAATAAGGGTGAAGGTCATGCCAAGTTGATCCAAGCACAAGAGAATGACTATCATAATTTTTGACACCCACCTAATGGTCGATGGGAAGTGACCATTTGAATTACCTATCACTTCACCAAATAAACTATTAATAAATTTAATGCTATGGTAGCAAAATCACAAAGATCCATAATAAATGTATAGTTAGTGGAGGATTTTAGTAAATTTCATAGGTTTAGTATATTTCAATAAATCAACATGATTCCAACCATTAATGAGGTAGATGAAAACATAGTATAAAGGGTGGATAAAAAACTTCATTAGGCTACTAACCTTTATAAGAATTCAAAACAAAGCATAAATTTAAAGCCATTAAAAATGGAGACTGCTATCAAAGAAAACCAGTCATCTACAACCCCCCAAACAAGAATGAAAAACCACAAACAAGATTACATTCCACTTTGAGTTTGAAATGAGGCAAGTGGAGATAAATTAGTAGAGAAACATGGGAGTAAAAGTTTAGCAGAATGACCAAGCCACCATTAACAATGTAGGAAGCTTGAAAGACAAATGTACAATCACATTTGCCACAACTATGAAGAAGTGCCAAGCATAATTTTAAGATTTGAAAAGATCAACCAGCCATGTTTCAATATTATTAGGTTTAGAATTTGAAATAAGAGGCTAAATATAGGTTTTTCATAGGTGTATAAGGATGTGAAGAAAGAACAAGTGGTAAGGGAAGTATCCACCATGAAATTAGAGGTGTAAATGGTGGAAGGCATGAGCATCATTGGAGCAGATCTAGATGCAAGTGTGAATTACACCTATAGATAAATTAAACACCCTCATAGGTCATGGTGAGGGATAAGTGGGTGTTATTTTTGCACATGTGCAAACTAAAGGACTACAACCATCAAATAGGAATAAATGTGCAAGATTTAAACCAAGTCTAGATGGTAGACATGGGGAAGAAGATAAAGGTGGGTGTTGCACTCTTAGTTTTATCCATCAGAGATAAATTTTAAACCATAGGAGCCATATAACTATTTGAGATTTTAAGATTCAACAAGTTAGAAGACTTGGTGTAATTCCTCCTCTCATGTGTACATGGTGACCATTTCTACTTTATAGTAAGGTGCATGAGGATATTAGTGAGCCTCATTAGTAGAATTATGGGGCTGCCTAGTGTAGGGATAGACATTTTTGAGATAATGAAGGATGAGGTAAAGGTTGAAAGGGTCACAAAGCTCCCAGGTTACTACAATTCAATGTTTACATTACCCATCAAGGACATCCAAGACCCTAACACAAGGGTAGTGGATCTCCTTGTTAATGCCAAACTATGCAATGGATATCAGTGGTTAGATATTATCAAGACCTTTTTGTGCATTTCCCACCACATATCATAAGGTGTGAAATTTAACATCTCTAAGTTCATCGTTGATGAGATAGTCAAGAATGTACAAGAGTGTCATCAAACATGTGAAACCTTCTAATGGGGATATATGTTGATTATAATAGTAATGGAGGAGATAGGTGTGCCATACAGTGATGATGACCACCTATGGGTATTCCCACCTAACCATGAGTCCCCTAAAATGAAGTATTAGGATGTCATTTACCCACCTAACTTCTTTTATAAGTATAAAATAAGGGTGCAAGGGTGGTTTGATAGGTACATAGAATCCTTTGGGATGGAGTGGGGCATCCTTTAGGATCTTACCTAATAATTGGTGTAAATGGAAACCTTTGACATGATGCAACACTTCTATGTGGTGTGCCTATCACTCATAGATGGGAACCTATCAGGGTGGTTTTAGTTGCCTTACATTTTCTCAACCAAGTATTTCATGGTAGCACTAAGGAGAATTCCCAAAACACAATAACTTGAGATCCTAATTAAATACCATGGATCAAGATAGAAGTAGGATGAGGTTCCAATTTATCCACCACAAAACCAAGGCCATAAAAGATGAGTAAGATGACACCAACAAGATGGACATTCATCCCCTCCATAGAGTGATAATAAATGGGAGGATATTAAACCTATATTATGAAATGAAATTCTATAATAAGGGTGGGGATTATAGAAATGATGATGATCTCCCCCTCCTAGTTGGTGATGAAGGGAAGTCTGAATTGAAAATGTAGGAGAAGACTATCCAAAGGAAATTGGGAGAGAATCTTGAAGATACCATAGAGTAAATTAAATTAAAAATTTCATCTAAAGAGACAATTGCACCCTTGATACAAAGAAGCATGTGACCTTCATGTAAGAGAGAGTGTTTATTATAATAAGAAGTGCAAGAATAATACCAAGGGATATATTGCATTACCCACTATAACTCTTAAAAATATGGAGAAAGAGGTGACCCTCCCACCCATAATATAGGAAGAAAATAAATAAGACCAAGTAGGGAAATATATCTTCTAGATAAAAGAAGGATAAGAGGAGCCAAGTGATAAGAATGTAAAGGAAGATCTAAAAAATAACATGACCACCATGATTTAGGAAATAAAGGAACCATCAAGCTCTACATCTAGTGAAAAATATCCACACCACCTTTGCAAACAATCAATGAGGAAAGAGTGGCTTGGAAGAAAATATGACTGAGTGAGGAGGACATAAATAAGGTGTTGGCACCTGATGATAAGTAGAGACTTGACTAAGAAAAAGAATTAACCAAGTTAGATAAAAAGGCCCTGAAGGTTCCCACAAGCATAAGTCCTATAGTTGAAATGGCCAGGTAAGTGCCAAGTGACCCCACCAAGAAGGTATAAGAAGCTACACAAGAGGCACACCCAACTAGTGAAGGGGTGCATGAAGAAAAATAAGGTGATATTGACACTTTATAAAAACAAGTAGAGATAGTGAAGGAACCCCAATAATAACAAGATGAAATTGGTACCCAAGTAATTTACCTAGAGGTAAGAATTAAAAAAACCTAGGATGAACAAGTAGATGAGGGGGAAAATTATGAGGAAGAAACCCACAAGGATCAAACAAGTGAGTCCTCTGAGGAGAGTGCTGAAGAGAGTGATGGTACCAGTGAAGAGGAGGAAGTACAAAAAAAGGCCATCATTAATAAGGATGACAAAGAGTTGGATATAAGGGAGAAAAAATAGAAGGGATAGGTGGATGCAGACCTATGTATGTATGATAGTATGTCCCCTAAGCCACCATTACTCGGATGGGAAAATAACTCTCATTTATGATAGACTACTACATAGACAATCCCTAATTTGAGGTGCCTAGAGAACCTATTATGAGCCTAAAAGAGATTGAAGAGGGGCCATAATCCTTCCTTATTAACCCTTACACCATGAACCCAATCTAATCTTGGAATGCAATGATAGTAATGGACATAAAATTTATGCAATCAAACATCATCAATGATGACAAGGTGAAAAAAAGAAAAATATCCTCAAGGAAGCCAAGGATGAGGCAAAAGACAATAAATTCAAGCTATAACTCTATGAGTGCATGTAGGTAGATAATAAATATCTTTTAGTTAGTATTGATACTTCAAACCTTTCAAAGGTTGATAAAATTTATGTGTTGGTGGAGTAAATACTTCCAAGCTTAAAACCTGAGCCAATGTAATAAGAAGAAGATCCAAGAATTGCACTATAGAAAGATTTGGATGATAAGATACAAGAGTTAAAAGACCTCTTTGATAAATTTTAGGAGGGTTTAGATGTAGAAAATGCCATTTTCTTGAGCTTATCCAACCAATCCTCAGTTATAGATGCCTATTTGAAGTAAAGGAAGATAAGGAAAAGTTGATGGTGAAAGTGTACTCATCAAGTAGGTCAGAGTGGGTGTAAATCATGGGGAACATCAATGTGCTAAAAACTAGAGAAAAACCTAGAATCACTCTTTTGTGCTCTATAGACTAAGGTATGCGATTAAGGAATGATCTTAGACGGGAGTCTTGAAAAGGTAAAAACTAATATTGAGGCCTTATATAAGGATATGGAGAAAATGGATGTGCTTGCATTCACTACTACATCAACTGAGATAGATATCACTATAGAAGAAATCAAGCTCACCATTAAGGGCTTTGAATAATTTATCACAAAACTCAAGGATAATGTGCCCAAGTTATGCACTCCCAAAAGTTTGACAACTCAGTTTGAGGGCAAACTAAAGTTTTTGTATGGGGTAATATTAGGCCTCTTATCCTATTAAGTAAAGGATTCATGCCAACACAAAAACCACCTAAGTACAAAGAAATCATTTTATATATTGGTTAGCCCTTTGGAATTTTGGCACCAACTAGAAGGTATAACACATATCTTGCACTAGCTAGTAGGTGGCTAACTGTCTCCTAGTTTTTTAGGGAATCTTCTAGGATTGGTGAGACATGGTGACTATAGCATAGAATTCATAGAGTCATGGAGTTTTTGGTTTTGATGACCAAGCTCCATCTTGTCCCTCAACATGAAAATTACACCCTAGCAAAGATACTCTTAAAATCTAGTTAAAGATCTTGAACTAGATAAAGAAGTAAGATGAATAATTATAGTGGAGCTCTAGTGAAATGAATCCTCTATAGACATTGATTCAGTATCCATTAGGCTTATGAATAGTAAGGAATCCATGAAGACTCCACTTGTAAGTTCCCAAGCTAATTTATGATCCTCTAGGTCATTAAGTAGTATAAACTAGAGATATACTTTGTTATCAATTTTGATTAATGACAAAGACCATTGCATTAAAATTTACTATGTATGGTTTACTTATCCTTTTGAATTAATAAGGGAATTCATATGTATGTAATGTTATACATTCAATAGAAATATGTTAATTAGTAGTCATGAATTTTTACTAGGTTGTATCTTTAATGGATTCCCTATAAACTTCTATGTCATCACCTTCATTTTGTATAGAGAACTAGATTAGGTTCTAAGCCAAGTATTCATATCTTTGTTAATGTTTCATGCCTAATATGAGTAGTTTGATTGAAAAAAGACTTGTGACCTCTTAAGCACCTATATGACACTAGGATTAGTCTATGAAATGATTGCACCTATGGGTTCACCTAAATTTTTCATCTCATTACATAATTCCCCTAATTGAAGCCTTATGCCATGTCACAACTAGCCCAACATGGGCCTCAGTTCCTTCTCAGCTACATGTCAAGTGAGTACATAGGGACTGTACCTTATGTGGTTTGATGCCAGTGTAGCTGAGTGTTCAAATGTTGAGCACAAAGGGAGTATCCCTTGATTTCACCTGGTTAAACTAAACTAAGAACCAAATAAGACAATGTTACTCTTTTTATACAACACTTTCGACAACCCATTTTTATCTGGATTCATCAAGCTAGAAATGCCAAAATTATTCAACATCATTCATCTTTATTTAAATATTTATGTTTTTATTTTAGCATTCCTTCCTTTATAGTACCTAATAAAACTCTTCTTACTATTTATTATAGGATAGAGATGGAGTAATCACATGGTACACCTCTAGTTTTAACAAATACCCCTAGGATTATGATCGTGGATCATTCCATGATAAGTCCTTATCAATTTTTTAGATACTAAGATCCTTATAGTTTTATTCCTCCATAGATTCTAACTATTCTTCTTAAACCTATTGCACAACAAATCTCACTTTTAGATGAGACTAGTCTAGTTGTTGCTCCTGCTTCACCTTTGAACATAGTCTATTTTCTATTCCAGCCCCATCTTCCCTTAGTGATGGCCTTCTTACTTTACTTCAAATTGATCAAATACTCACCCAATGGGCTGATCAACCTTATTACAATATCCATAAAATTTTTGGTCATTAGATGAAAGACTACCAGTTATATCAATCACTCTTAGCTTCTC
This sequence comes from Torreya grandis, assembly GCA_037957365.1. NCBI lineage: Eukaryota > Viridiplantae > Streptophyta > Pinopsida > Cupressales > Taxaceae > Torreya > Torreya grandis. The sequence goes on along the minus strand of JARHVA010004668.1, from coordinate 184,406 downwards.
CTTCCACTTTTTCTGTTAGTAAGCCACCAAAGCCTAGTAACAAATGTATCTATCACTTTCATAGGACAAATAACCACTCTTCCACTCATTTTTATAAACTTTGATAATATGTTAACTTATTAGGTCCATCAATTACTTAGCCTAAAGATAAGACCATACCTATTTCAAAGCTATTACTAGAGTATATCCCTAAATATGGGGAGGTATACTATCTTTGGAACTAGTTTGGTTCACATCATAACAATCTTTGTCTCAGTCTCTAATCTCACCTTTGTGATCACCCATATTTAACACTCGCATTATTCATTCCTCCTTCCACTAGTCTCACATTCAATAAGGATCCTCCTTTGTACATTGCACCTCTTTCCTACCCTATAGATACTATTCCAATTAAGGCATCTATTCCTCTCCTTGAGTATCCTTCACATGAGATCCCTCATGAGATTGATTATTTGTCATTTATACCTACATTTTCATTTGAGTAGATTTAGAAGGAAGTCTTTGTATAACTTTCTATGAGGATTGATGAGACTCTAGCTATTTTCAGAATCTATCTTCATAGAGATGTTTCAGATGTCACTGATAATATTTATGGTCAAATTTATCAAAATTTATGAACATGACTTTGTATTATTTCAAATTTTTCTATTTCATGATTTTGGATTAGATTTGTGATCCATTTTCATATATCTTATACACTTAACTATGTGTCAAATTTGGTTGCACTTATCTGTTTTACATGGATCATTATATTATGCTTTGTGTTTTATATGGTATCATTTATTTTCACTTTTAATTATTTCACACTTACATTTATGAGTTCATTTATTTCATGGCTTATTTTCTTCTAAAATGAATATTTTTTATCTTATCTCATTCAAAAATTAGATATTTATTATTGTGACTTGGTTATACAAACTTGATTCCCTTAGTAATATTTCTTTATAATATGATTAGTTAGAAACTAAGACATCTCATTGTACTCCTATTTACTGATCTACTTTGATCTCCCTTTATTCCTCTATTTTCCTTTAACAAACTAATCATACATATGATTGAAACTTGAGATTACATACTGGTTTCATAGGTAAGTTTAAATGTTTAGTTAGTTATATCTTTTGATACTTAGCCTCCTTTAAATCAAAGTCAAAAACTCATTCATGTTTATCACTTCTATCACTCAAATTTTTTTATTACAAATTTATATGGAGGAATAATCATAAAATCCATAAAAAATTTAAAATCCAAATCATATAAACAAAAGTCAATGATTCAAAAAAGCAACACACAACATTCAAAAGTCTAATCACAATAAAAGATATGATGCATAACACATTTCCTATTTCTAATAAAATCTCAAACTCCATAGTTGGCCTCATGATTGATTCAAGGTCCATTGGGGTGAGGTAGGCTATTAGGTTGGGATAGGAGAATAAAATATATATAAGTGCTACCTACTTTCTCACACAAGTACTTAATCTTTGTAGTAGACTGATAACTATGTAAGAGGTCTTAAGGAACAGGGAATATTTTGTGAGAAAGTAGGTCCATTTTATTTCTTTTGATCATATAACCAACATGATTTGATATTAGTATCTCACTTATTTGTCTATAAAACTTTGTTCTTATTATGAAAAGGTGTCCTTTGTATTATGATGTTCACTATATTCTTAGTGTCTCTCTTTTGTACCTAGTATGCCTCATGTTTCCTATTGTCTTCTCATTGATGCCTATGCCATGATTTTTACATTATTGATTTTATCAAAAAATTCCTAATATTTCCCTTTGAGAAATATTTTTTGTTAATTAATAATTCTCCCTAGGGTTCCCTTTATGATTTGAAGTGTAAGATAATGAATAGGACTAGGCTCTCATCACAAATTACATAATAAAATATAAATTTACATGAAAATAGATTAGAAAAGATGTTCATGGCCTCTCTATTTATATATTTTGGAAAATGGCTAAAATCAACTTGAACCATCCATCTCAAGATTGAGATGTGTGGCTAAGGATAAATCTAAATATTAAATTCATTCTACAAATATTCCCATTAATATTTGGGATAGAGGGGCATTGAATAAGCATGGAGGGGCTTTGATGAGGCATGGGAGGCATGAATCTTGATATTTGTGGCATTTATGGCCTAGGGATGTCTTCCCATGAAATGAGGTCATCTAATGATGTAGATATTAAATATTAATTTCCAAAACTAAATATTTAACAAGTTTTACATGGAATTATTAATGAGGCTCTAATTAGGTTAATTATCTCTCAATCGTGATTAAGCACTTTGTGCACAAATTACTAAAACTGATTAGAATGCCTTGTTATTGGTCTAAAATTTGACTAAATTAGAATTGGAAGTCAATGTTAGATTCATTTAAACTATTATCCCATTTAGGATGCTTTCAACATGTTTTCCCCCAAAAATATTAGTCATTTTTGGGACAACATTTGAAATACTTTTGAACTATTTTGGTCCAATAGACCAAAATCCTCTCTTCCCTTCTCAAAAATTGTTCTAGGCATTTAAATTCTCCATTTTTCAAGCTTTTTCAAGTTCTACAGACTCTACAGGCTAATTTCTAAGGACTCATTTCTATGGGCTCAAATCTACAGACTCCACAAGTTTTTACGAACTTTGTAGGTTCATTTCTATGGACTCTGCAAGAAGAAATCTATGGACTCCCCCAATTATATGAACTCATATCTATGGAATCTATAGGAAGAAATCTATGGACTCAGTTTCTATGAACTTCAAGGCTTGAAAACTACAAAATCTGCTGACTTCATTTCTATGAACTCTATCAGATCTACGAACTCATAACTATGGACTCTACATGTTGGTTTCTACAGACTATGTAGGAAAGACACAGGTTCAACAAGTTCAAAGGCTTCTGTAGGAGAGTTCAATCAAAAGAACAAGTTTCCAACACTTATTCATTTTCAAGATTGGTTCAATGCCTTGGTTCAACCCAAAGAGTTCATCAACAAGCTTTTATGCAATGTTTGAACCATTGAACCATTAAACCTTGAACCATTTTGGTTCAAAGGTTCAATGGGTTCAAAGGTTCAATGTCATCAGTAAGAGTTAAGTGCATCTGTCAAGGTTCAAAGTTTAATTGCTTCAAGTTTCAATAGCTTCAAAACACTTATCAAAGAGAAGAAGGCTTGAACCATTGAACCATTGAGCCATTGAACCACTTTGGTTCAATGGGTTCAAAGGTTCAAAGAATATGGTTCAACGTCGTTTAGTTCAAATCATTTGGTTCAAGCGATCAAGTGAATGAGTGGAACACAAGAAAGTGATTGAACCATTGAACCTTGAACCAACTAGGTTCAACGGGTTCAACGGTTCAATGGGTTTAATTTATTCAAAGTGATCAAAAGACTAAGAAAAAAAAGATGGCTTTAAAAGTGATTGAACCATTGAACCAGAGTTGGTTCAATCGGTTAGTTCAATCAACATGTTCAAGGGGCTATCCCAAAGCCAAAGGAAAAAGTGCCCTTGCAAAGGGTAGTGAACCAAGCTGAGTGCCCTTGCGAAGGGCAACAAGCAAAAGTGGACAAAGAGAATTTCTTTGAAAAAAATGAACCAAGGACAAATATCCTTGCAGATGGTAGGCAAAGATTAGATGGACCATTGCAAAAGCCCGAAGGATATTTCCAAGCTTGAACAAGCCCTTGTAGAGGGCATAGTTCTCTTTCGGGAAAAGAACGTGGTAAAATGGTTAAGGCAAATATCCTTTGGACTTTTTTTCTGAAGGAATTCACCTGGGAAGAAAGTCTGAAAGCAAGAACCTGACAGGAAATTGACTAAGGCAGAGCAAAGGAAGATTTTCTTCAGACAAATTGTCTAAAGAAATTCCTTCAGACTTTTTATCTAAAGGAAAAGAATGACAAAAGCCCACTGAGAAAATTAAAGCCTGAAGGACATCCCAAGACCACCCAAAGGGTAGATACTCTTGTGGGAGGCTCTCACCAGGGAAAGTGGACCATTTCTCAAGACCTCAGGGGCAAGTCCCCTCTGGGAAAGATCAAACCTCAAAGTGCAGTGGAAGCCACCATGTGTTGTCTACTGAGACACAATTTCTAGTAACTTTCAAAGTAATAGAAGCCACCATGTGTCATCTACAAAGCTCAGTGGAGGCTGCCAAGTGGAAACATTCGTATATTCTTCCTTTTATTGAATAAGGATTATGGTGGGTCTAGGATAAGTGGTTAAACTCAAATGGAATGCACCACATGTCATCATTGGTGTGAATGCAAAAGAGTCCTAAATGTTTATAAAGTGCTTCTATAAGCTCAGTAGATGCTGCCACATGTCCTTACCTATTTCATAGTGTAACATGCCACATGTCACTTGTTGAGATTAGAAGTAAAGACATGAAGGAATTTCTAAGGAGGATGATGGGCTTGCAACCATCAAATTTAGGGAAACCAATTAGCTATTGGCTTTCAAACAATGATAGACCCGAACACATCAAATTTGTGGCAATGAAATATATGTTGATCCTTGCAATCTTAAGCATAGATCTTGTGAATGAATTCAATGACCAGCTAAATAGATAGCCTAAGGGCTTAGATCACACAGATAAGGACAAAATATAGCCAGGAAAGGGGGAACGATGAATAAAGATAAAAAATATCCATGCATAGGATATGTTTCTAGAAGGTAAAGTAGTCCACTAGGTGGACATTGAAGAGAACAAATATTCAATGGCATGACCTATTTTTCTACATTGAGTAGAGCAAACAAATATACACACATAAGGAAACACATCAAGTAGCCCATATTAAAAACTAATGCTCCATTCTAGCATAGCCCATAGATAGAATTTAAAATGCACTAAAGGCATTGAATGCATCGTAACACATTTTTGTGAAACAAAGCACCCAAGTCTTTCTTGGAGCACTATATATTAGACTCTCTCTTATTGTTTTAAATCTCTCTCTCTGTTATCAGAAACAAAACTCTACCTAAATTGAAAGGCATTATTGAGACTTTGAGCTCAGATTATTGATCATATTTCATTATTTAAATAAGAAAACAAGTGACTTTTTAGACTTTGTGTTGGAATAGCTTAGTTGTTGGGGAAATTGTTCTTATGTTTATTTATTTAATAAATTTTTTGTCCATTTAATTGAATAAGAAAAATTAGTGAAAGTAATCAAGAAGGTGTCTTGAAGCCAACTGTGGAGAGACTTTGTGCCCCCACAATTGCCTTTAGTGTGTTTTCTTTCTATTTTCTTGTAAAGGACCTTAGGATGACTTTGTGCCCTCATTTTCCTTTATATTTTAATCTTTGGTAGTTGAGGTGGAGACTTTATGCTACATTTCATCTTGTTGTGTTACTATGCCATATTATAGTTACTTATCACTACCTGAAAGGTTCCTTTTGTCTATTGAACAACACTTCTGAAAGAAGAGGAGTGCCTTCTATCATTTCATCAAGATTTCTCCTTTGATTTATGAACATAATCTCTGAAAAAAGAGAGATGGATGGTTTATCCTACCCCTAAGTGTTATTTTCCACTCACATATATAGTATATAGCTCCTGCATATTTACAGGGAACCTCCCCTTGATGACAGGAGAGATTTGTCCCTTTTTGATGTAGTAAACCTACACATCTGGTTGACTAATTTCCCTATGCTGTGGTTGAAGAGACCTATTTTTCTCATCAGTTAGTTGATTGACAAAATATTCACCTAACAATTTTTGGCAACTCTACTGGGGAATTACATGTAATCTGAAGCCTCAAGTTTTAGATTGAATCAGTCCCTACCCTTATCCATTATAGACTCTCAAGACTCCATTCTGTATCTTACCCATTATCATTATATCCTTACCATCTCCCTCCACCTCCATGCCAACTGGTATATAATATGCAATTTGAAGCCTCAAGCTTCAAGCTAAAGTAGGGCCAGTTCTTTCCCATTTTTTTTACAATCTGACAGATCCATGGTATACATGAAGCCAAAGGGATAAAGGTATTGTTGACCCTATATTCAAGTTGGTACAACAAAGTAATTTTGATCCATTTCCTTCACCATCTCACCTCCAATGAACTAGGAGCTTTCTTCCTACTAAAGTCAAGTCTCCATTACCAGGCAAAGCGTCCATTTTTGCTATTAATAAATCTTTGTCAACACTTACCCCTCTGAGATTTTTTATCCCACCTTTCCATAGTCATACAATGGTAGTTCAAGGCCCTTGGGGTAACTCTTTTGGTCCACTCAATTTAACTCCACCTCTACATGAGCTACCACGCAGTTCAAGGAAAAATTTCTCAAAGTTCTATGGTGATGGGAAGGTTCATCTTAATGAACATATTGTAGCCTTCAACATAGCCTATGGTGTAATAAGAGTGGAATTTGAGGATGTGGTAGTTAGAATTTTCATGGAAACACTACAAGGCATTGTTGCAGACTGGTTCTATCATCTGCAAGCCCAGACTGTGACTGACTGGAACACCCTCAAAGTAAAGTTTGAAGCTAGATTCAAGCCTGCAGAAGATGCACATGCTTTGCTGGACTAGCTCACATAGATGAAGAAAGAACCTCATGAGCCTATGAGGGATTTCATTTCTAAGTTTGACAAGCTCAAGAATCAGATTCCTATCATTGCTCAGCCAACACCTAAGAACCTTAAGTGCTTCTTCATCAACTCACAACTGCCTAAAGTGGGTTTTCTACTAAGACGTACTGGCCACATAGACCTTGCTAATATTCAAGATTTGGCTACTGAGATAGAAGATGACCTTATCTTGGTAGGAAAGATAAGGAGAGACCCAAATAGAGGTAAATCCTCTTCATCTTCTGAATATCCATCTACATGCACCATGGATCAAATGGTGCAAAAGCTGGCAAATGAACTGCTAGCCTTGAAAAGACAAATGGCCCAAGGTATGTCTACTCCTAACTAGGATATGCCAAGGAAGACATTTCAAAACCAGTCATATCAAGGCAATGCTGTTAGGAATCAAAGGCAGCCAAATCGTCTTCCTCTTCCATAGAGGAACCTTGCCCTTAAAGCACCTCCAACCAACTCAGTAGTTGGATATCTAGAAATTGAACATGATTTCTCTTTCCAACCTAATTTTAATCAAGAAAATAATATTGATCTCTTCATGGAGGACCAAGAAGATTTAGCTAGTGACTCTAACATTGGTTTCTTGAATTACCAAGATGAACCCAGAAGTAAAGGTGAAGCAGTTGATGGATCATATGCTATATTCACCTAGTCCCAAAACCAGTTAGCTCAACAAGCTAATAAAATAAAAATAGGGGAAAGTTCCTAGCCTATAATTTCAATTGCTAAATGAGGAACTTCTCTGCCTTTCCAACCAAAGGACCCAGTGATTACAAGAAAGGTAAGTACATCAAACATCTCTGCACCTTCTAATTCAACTTCATAGATTAGTCCTCCCCCTCCCAAAAACTAAAAGGATGAACTCCCTTCCTCTATTCCTAATCCATTTTAGTCATTTGACATAATCGATCATGTCAAGAAGACCAAAATTTAAATGTCTAAATTTGAATTCTTGCAATCTAATCCAGAGCAGTTGGATAGGTTAGTTTAGTGTGTGAAGGATAAAGCTATCCTTGCAGGATAAGATGTTAAAAAGGTAACTCATAACTCCCCAAAGAACATGCCCATCCCAAATAATCTTGTCATTACTGCCCCAGTTGCCCCTAGGAAAATAGAGCCTTTCTATGTTTCCCTATTAATAAATGGTCACAAACTAAGCAATTGCATCATAGACTCAGGTGCATCTGACAACGTCATGCCTGCCAAGGTGGTAGAATCTCTTCGACTCACACAGACCAAAACCTTTAAGAGATGTTTCTCCATGGAGAACAAATAAGTACCTCTACTGAGACAAATCAAAGACACCCAATTTGCATTTGCAGCATTCCCAGACAAAATAATTAAGATGACAGTCCTAGTGGCTGATGTCCCAGCATCTTATGGCATTCTTCTTGGATGAAATTTCTACAAAGATGTTGGTGGAGAATTGAGCATGGACCTATTTGAAGCAAGGATCCCTATCAAAGGCATCATGCAGAGGCTACTTCATGAAAAGGAATCAAAATATGTTGTCACTCAGACATCAGCCCCTAAAGTTCAAATTCTGTTTGAATCTTCAAGCATGGGTAATTACTTCTTAACCATAGATAATATTCATCTTTTAGAAAATGAAAGTCCTATAAGTGGTGATCTAGGAATCAAATCAGATATGACATTAGAATAATTCCCCCTTCTAAGCAAGGATAAATCTAAGGAAATATCAATTTTTGATGATGTTTGGATCCTAGAATTCGATGGCAGCAATTCTTCTACCAGCTCATGGGCTGGAATTGTGTCGATATCTCCTCAAGGAGATGTTTCTCCTTCTTCATGCAAGATACATTTCAGTAACACCAACAACACTCTTGAGTATGATCACTACCACCCAGATTGAAGGCTACTCAAGATGAAGATGTCAAACTCCTTCATGCCAAAAGAGATGTTGAATCGATGGTTTGTTAGGTGTTTGAGGGGGACAATCAAAACATGCACTGGACTGAACTAGTAGAATAACAAGCTATGGTAGTGGACCATACTACTACACTCCAAAGTCAGCAAAAGGAACTCTTTACCAAGAGAGCAAGGATTTATGGTTTTTAAATTGAAGACCACGTCTTGCCATGGGGCAAAAAGAGAGAACCAAAAGGAATGCACAAAAAATGTGATTCTTAGTGGAGAATTCCATTTGATCGTCACTGATTCTAGGCACAAAATGGTTTCCTACTAGTTTATCAAGATAGAATGCCATCTTCATTATCTCACAATGGGAAGCATATGAATCACTTCAACCCTTAAGTATCAGATAAGATCAACATGTACATATGTATATTTGTATAGTCTTTAGTTCTATTTTTTTTGCTTTCATTTTTGTTTTTGTCACCTTTCTTTTTAGGTAACATGACTCCATAGCCCAATAGCACACTTCAAGGCACTATATATTATGGTTTTTACTCCCCTCAACTATTCCAATTTTTCAACTAAAGGAAGTTCCCCAACTGGAGCCAGTTGTTGTCCTCCAAAAATATCAATCATTTTTGGGACAACATTTGAACTATTTTGGTCTAACATAACAAAATCCTCTCTCCCCTTCTCAAAAATTATTCTAGGCATTCAAATTATCCATTTTTAAAACTTTTTCAAGTTCTACAGACTTTGCAGGGTATGTTCTAAGGACTCATTTCTATGAGCTCAAATCTATGGACTTTATAGGTTTCTATAGACTCTATAAGTTCATTTTTATGGACTCTACAGGAAGAAATCTATAGACTACCCTAGTTCTACGAACTCATATCTACATACTCTATAGGAAGAAATCAATAGACTCAATTTCTATGAACTTCAAGGCTTGGAAACTATAGAATCTACTGACTTTATTTATATGGACTCCGTCAGATCTATGAACTCATAACTACGAACTCTATAGGTTGGTTTCTAGGGACTCTGCAGGAAAGACACAAGTTCAACAAGTTCAAAGGCTTATACAAGTGAGTTCAATCAAAATAATAAGTTTTTAACACTTAGTCATTTTTAGGATTGGTTTAATGCCTTGGTTCAACCAAAAGAGTTCATCGGGCAAGCTTCTATGTAGTGTTTAAACCATTGAGCCATTGAACCATTGAACCTTGAACCATTTTGGTTCAAAGGTTCAATGGGTTCAAAGGTTTAACATCATCAACAAGAGTTAAGTGCATCTATCAAGGTTCAAATTTTAACCACTTCAAGGTTCAATGGCTTCAAAACACTTATCAAAGAGAAGAAGGCTTGAACCATTGAATCGTTGAACCATTAAACCACTTTGGTTCAACGAGTTCAAAGGTTCAAAAGGTTCAAAGCATATGGTTCAACATAGTTTATTTCAAAGCATTTGGTTTAAGTGGTCAAGTGAATGAGGGGAACACAAGAAAGTGATTGAACCATTGAACTTTGAACCAACCAGGTTCAATGGGTTCAACAGTTCAATGGGTTCAATCAGTTTAAAGTGATCAAAAGATAGAAAAAAAAGATGGCTTCAAAAGTGATTGAACCATTGAATCATTGAACCAAAGTTCATTCAATCAGTCAGTTCAATAAATAGATTTAAGGGGCTATCCTAAATCCAAGGGAAAAAGTGCCCTTGCAAAGGACCATGAGCCAAGTTGAGTGCCCTTGCATAGGGAAATGAACAAAAGTGGACAAAGAGAATTTCTTCAAAAAAATGAACCAAGGACAAACAACCCTTACGGAGGGTAGGCAAAGAGTAGATGGACTATTGTAAAATCACAAAGGATAGTTCTAGTCTTAAACAAGCCCTTGCGGAGGGCACAATTCTCTTTTGAGAAAAGAATGTGGCAAAATGGTTAAGGCAAAAATCCTTTAGACTTTTTGTACAAAGGAATTCACCTAGGAAGAAAGTCCAAAATCAAGAACCCATTGGAAAATTGACTAAGGCAGAGTGAAGGAAGATTTTCTTCAGACAAATTGTCTGAAGAAATTCCTTCAAACTTTTTGTCCAAAGGAAAAGAATGATAAAAGCCCGCTAAGAAAATTAAAGCCTGAAGGACATCCCAGGACTGCTCGAAGGATAGATACCCTTATGAGAGGCTCTCACCAGGGAAAGTGGACCATTTCTCAAGACCCTGAAGGGCAAGTTCCCTCTAGGAAAGATCAAACCTCAAAGTGTAGTAGAAGCCACCACGTGTTGTCTATTGAGACACAATTTCTATTAACTTTCAAAGTAGTGAAAGATGCCACATGTCATCTACAAAGCTCGACAGAGCCCACCAAGTGGCAAAATCCACAAATTCTTCCTTTTATTGAATAAGGACTGTGGTGGGTCCCAAGTAAGTGGCTAAACTCAAGTGGAACGTGCCATGTGTCATCATCTGTGTGAATCTAAAAAAGTCTTGAATGTTTCTATAGTGCTTTTATAAGCTCATCAAATACTGCCATATGTCCTCACCTATTTCACAGTGGAACATGCCACATGTCACTTGTTGAGATCAACAAGAAAGACACGAAGTAATTTTTGAGGATGATGGGTCTGCAGCCATCAAATTTAGGGTAACTAATTAGCCGTTGGCTTTCAAACAATGATAGACCCGAACACATCAAATTTGTGGAAATGAAACAACTATTGATCCTTACAAGCTTAAACATAGATCTTTTGAATGAATTTAGTGACTGACTAAAGAGATAGCCTGAGGGCTCAGATCACATAGATAAGGACAAAATATAGCCAAGAAAGGGGGAATGATGAAGAAAGATAAAAAATATCTGCACATAGGATATGTTTCTAGAAGGTAAAGTAGTCCACCAGGTGGACATTGAAGAGCACAAATATTCAATGGCGTGACCTATTTTGTACATTAAGTAGAGAAAATAGATGTACACACATAAAGAAACACATCAAATAGCCCATATTAAAAATTGATGCTTGATTCTAGCATAGCCCATGGATAGAATTTAAAATGCATTAAAGGCATTGAATGCATTATAACACATTTTTGTGAAACAAAGTGCCCAAGTCTTTCTTGGAGAACTATATATTTAACTCTCTCTTATTGTTTTAAATCTCTCTCTTTATTATTAGAAACAAAAATCTACCCAAATTGAAAGGCATTATGGAGACTTTGAGCTCAGATTGTTGATCATATTTTGTTATTTGAATAAGAAGACAAGTGACTTTTCAGACTTTGTGCTGGAATAGCTTGGTTGTTCGGGAAATCGTTATTATGTATATTTCATTAATACATTTTTTGTCCATTTAATTGAATAAGTAGAATTAGTGAAAGTAATTAGGAAGGTGTCATAAAGCCAGCTGTGGAGAGACTTTGTGCCCCCACAATTGCCTTTAGTGTGTTTTATTTCTATTCTTGTGTAAAGGACCTTGGGATGACTTTGTGCCCTCATTGTCCTTCATATTTCACTCTTTGGTAGTTGAAGTGGAGACATTGTGCTACATTTCATCTTTCTATGTTACTATGCCTTGTTACAGTTACTTATCACTACCTGAAAGGTTCCTTTTGTCTGTTTAACAACACTTCTAAAAGAAGAGGAGTGCCTTCTATCATTTCATCAAAATTTCTCCTTTGATTTGTGAACATCATATTTGAAAAAATAGAGATGGATGGTTTATCCTACCCTTGAGTGTTATTTTTTGTTTATATATATAGTATATAGATCCTACATATTTATAGGGAACTTCCCCTTGATGAGAGGAGAGATTTGTCCCCTTGTGATGTAGTAAACCTACACATTTGGTCGACCAATTTACCTATGCTATGGTTGAAGAGACCTATTTTGCTCATCAGTTAGTTGATTGACAAAATATTCACCCAACACAACACAAAATAATAAATGCATGCATATTTTATAAGAGATTTGATAGAAAAGAGCAATCCAGAGCACCTAGGTGCAAAATTGGCATTTTGACTCGAAATGATTTGATCAAAGGTCATTCGAAAATAAATTTAACTACCCTATTTAATGATACTCTAGCCAAAATCAGAAATTTAATATGTAAATTTCACATAATTTAACATGGTTTAGTGTTTTTAGGCCAAATTATGCATTTAAATAGAAATTGATAAAAATCATGATTGGAGGTTATTTGTGGCCATATTTAGCTGTCTAAAAATATATGAAAATATTTTGCATATTCCTTCATTGAATGATCCTTTTTTATAAGATTATAAGACCTTATAAACAATTGTGTATGGTATTACTTGGGTATGAACTTTTCCTTCATCTTCATCAACATCCTATCCCATGACTAAATTTTTGTTTTACCTCTTCTCTTTTTCTCTTCCTAGATTCCATCCCACCACAAAGAAGCATGTCATCTCAATATAGTGACTATAAATTTCAATTTATTTGTGTCATCCACCTCCTCATACTCTAAATACTTATCCATGGGTGCTATCCAATCCACCAACTCATCCACATTAAGATTGCCTTCATACATTAACACATCTAATTTTGGTTTTGAGACCATCTTCATCATAGATTTGATCAATATTTCCTCCACTCTATCTTATCTTTATTCCTCCTCTTATACTCTAGTATATTCCTCTTCTTTATCACTATAATCTTTAGCTATGACCCTTCTACTTTGAACTATTTCCATAGCTTCCATTCTAGCATGCATGTTACTCATTTCAATAAGCAAATTTTCTATATTCTATTACATTCTTTGAGCTGATGTAGGCTAAATTTGAATTGATACCATTTTTTCCTCTTTACCTTATCCTCTAACCATCTTTATGCTCTAATACCAAATGATGCAGAGCTTGCACAAGATTATTTCTCTTATACTTAAATAAAGGATCACTTCTTTGGTTTTATTTTTAAGAAACTATGCACCATTCAAAAGTATAAAACCTCTAAATTGTTTCAAGAACATAAGGTCTTTATATTTATATGAGATTATCTAAAAATTATCTATATTCCTTTCTTATACTATCTCAAACACCTACTTTCCTCTTATGCAACTCTGTCGATGTAATACTCCATCCTTATATCCCTTTTTTATTGAAAATGGGTTAGTATAGAAAAGTACCAAGAATTATGATTTTAAAACATTATAAATTCATTTATCCTATTGAAACACACATATGGGTAAAATTTGAGGCTCTAATTCACTCCTTAAGTCCTCTTTCCTTTTTGTAGCCTTCCAAATTATGCCTTCTTTAAGCCTTTCCCAATACCAGTTGTTATAAATCTATACTATAGGTATTGTACAGTCATAAAATTGTTTGATTCAATTAGGGAATGTAAAATTACACAATATTATAAAAAATTGTAATTTTTTCATGGTTATTTCTCTCAAAAACTTCAAACCCTAGTTTCTAGGGTTTATGAACACTAAGTAGGCCGAGGGCATATATAATTATCTATATTGAATAAGAAAGATTTTAAAATAAATACAAAGGTTTTAAAAGTTTTTTTTGGTCTTGATAAATTTTTTTCATTCAATTACCATGATCTAATAACACTCAGTTCAATTAGAAACAAGAAAACTCAATCAGTTTTGACTATATTCTATAGATTAGGAACAAGACAGGCAAGGTTTCTACTATTCTATCAACTTTAAAATCCTTAAAAACATTCATTGAGGTGTTTATCACTTTATTAAACTAACCTAAACCCTTGTAAATCTATTTTTAATAAAAAATAAAGTTACCATGTTAGGAATATAGAACATAGTATTCTAAGTTTTATGGATAGTATGCCATCAAAATGCAAGTCTTACCAGTAGAATAAAATAGCTCAATCTCTAATCAAACATGCATTAAAAAAATATAATTTAAACCTAATAACAAATTTTATCCACTTTACATTTTTACATACTACTCAAATATATAAAGGATCACATGTCTAGATTATTTCTTAAGTAGAACTATAGGACCATATACCCTGTTTTGGCAGCCCTGATTGTCTCCACAATAGTGACTATTTAAGAATTTAAAACTAGAATTTCTTAAATAAAATTAGAGGATATAACATATAAAAAACAAATATCAATAAAATTATCAAATAACTTACCAATTTATAATCCAAACACACCTCATAATCTCAGTTCTTAGCGATGCAATGTCAAAAACATAGAATTTCATGTAACATAGTCCTTTTTTTCATCAACTTTCATTGATTACACATCCATTCATTGTAATATTCAAATAAAAATAACTAGTACAACAACAAAAATTAATCTAACACCTTTTCCAAGAATCATAACTAAATATTAGATTGTTTCCCATGTTGGGGTCCTTGAATCACATTACCAATTTTAATGTTTTTCCCACATGAACACTTTATGACCATGTCTATAGACTTAATAAGATATTTATGAACTTTACATAGTATTAAGACCTATTTTAAACCTCTTTTACATGTTCCTAAACCTTTAAATCTTTGATAAATTCATGAAAATCCTTCCACAAGGATTAAAAATTCAAATTTTCAAATAGTGGCAGTTTGGAGGGAAACTCCATAATTCAAATTTTATGCAACTTTTGCTAACCTAGATCACACCTAAGAAAAAATTAGGAAATAATTCATATATGAAACACATAAAATAAAATTTAAAACCAAAATTAAATCCATTTTTGGATCCATAAGGATGCCCTTGCATCATAATCCCACAAGGAGCTATTGTTCATATCTAGCTGAGCACCCTCTACAACTAGACCTTTAAGAAAGTTTCACCTTAAAAAGAGGAAACAACCCCCTAGGAAACTAAAAAACCACTCAAATACCTTTAATATATAATATTTAACACTTATTTATACTCTTTAACTAATGATGACTACCTTTGTTTTCACTCTTCACCTTCACTCTTTCACCCAAACAGTATCAAGGGCTCACTCACTCAATCTGCCTATTCTAGGCTCATTAGTTCTAATGACCTATGTATCCAACTACATCAGATTGATTAGATAAACATGACTGATACTATTTTCTTTTTTATGTTCCTAATTTACCTTCACCTTCTCTTTTAAATTTCTCTTCTTTACTTGAATCCACACATACACAACTAGCACAAACAGGCCAACAATGCCTTGCATTTATACCGATATCTTGGTATAACCCATCTTGGTTGATCAAGATGCTTAACATATTTGTTATAAATTTGAGATATGTTCTCATACATGTTATATGTAATAATCACACACTCCTTAAGCTAATTAATAACTCATTAGCCCTAAACCACCATTAGGTCTTGGTGAGACCTAAAACAATTAAGCCTTCATAATCACATGTTACATGTGAGACTAATTAGACCACCTTAATACTTTACCAATCATTATAATAATAAAATGTCTAAAATATCCCATTCCTCACTCTCATATGGGTCAATGCCACCTAGAACACCAACTCAACACTTAAACCTACCAATTACGTCTCCTCACTCTTTAGGCCTTCATACATAAAAAAGCACAGTCTCAATCTTATGAAGCAAATACTCAAATATTTCACATAGACATATGATTATATCACATGGGTAAAAACTTAAGTATCTCTCTCCAAAAAATTCATGTGATTTAGATACTTCAACATAGGCTCTAAGCACTCAAAACAACTCTCTCAAAATGACCACTCAGACTGGTCATATACAATCAAAATACAATCAATCTATTTTGAATCTCCATATCTTGATAATGGGTATATCAAGATAAAATTAATTATAATAATAATAATTAGATATTTATAACACATCTCCATACTGATTTTATTTCTTAACTCTACTCAAAACACCTTCAACTTACCTCTACAAGATGGTCATTGAAACATCCAGTGCATTCATCAAACACAATCAACTTCTAAGAAATTATTCACACTAAAGATGGATTGGTAAAACATAAAAAATACACATATATGTAAATCATGGAATCTATAACACTCTTCAATAGGTAATTCATCTTGAAACATAAAAATACCATCAAGAACTCTTCAACTATCCTTCTCGGGTTAATTACATAACATGGTCAAATACATAGTCAACTTAGAAGCTCAATATATTTGATTGTATGAACATTAAAATATTTTAATCAACTTTTCTAGATGTATCTTGAAGTCCTTTACATATTTTACTTTTACATCACCTTTAAATTAATCCTAGATAAAAATATATAAGTAAAATACTCATCACTAGTTTTTCCTTTATTAATTTAAATGCCACCGGTCACTATTAAAAATTGAACACTTTTTCATCATCTTGTGCTCCCTGGGAAATTTGAATAAAAACACTCCATCAATCTCCTTAGAAGTATCCTAGTTTTTAACCTGTAATTCTCACCATTGATCTTAGAACCTAACTTCTAAGATCAAGCCACTTGGTAGCCTCACATTCCTTTTAAGCACCCTACAATTAATCTCCAATGAATTTTTACCACTTGATAGCCCTACATGCCTTCTAAGAATTATTTGACATATTGAATAAACATGCACCATTATATCACTATTTGTATGAATACCCACTCACTATTAGATCTCCATCTAGTGGATTGAATTTTGGCTTCAGATATGCTACTCAAACTTTGTCATTATGACACATGTCATTAGCACATGCAATCTTAGGAACTATTGACAAATTGAATAAATATGCACCATTAAATCATTACTAAAAAGATCACATGCTCTCTTATATCCTTATATGGTCAGATTAGACACTCATAATAAGATCTATGATCCAATTAAATGCTCATTATAGATATTTGATAATGTAAATTTAGTTATGGGAACTTAGTGAACTCTACCTAAGAAGCCAACTTTGCACCTTAATAAATTTTTCTACACTCAACCTCATGACCTCAAATTTAAACCACATGATCTCCTCTCATATGGAAACCCTTCCATATATCAATTTGATCTTGAAATCTTCACATGTGTGAAATATGATGTCATAAAACTTATTACTTGGATTTATCTGTCTCTTCCTCAACATGCCAAAAATCATTTCTTAACATAATGTATGCATTCAAATAATATTTAATATGCTCAAGATACATACATACTTTTAAGCATATGAATAAATTACTCCCCTTTTGACATGAACCAATCTAAACTTGGACTTATTTGATCCTTAGACCTGAAAAACTACTCATAGAGCTTAGAAATCTCCCCCTAACACCAAGATCCATCTCATGGCATCTATTATTTGACATACACCAATATAAACCTAGACTTATCTCATCCTTGGACTTGTCTACCTATATAACTCATAATATCTCTTTGCTAATGTGTGAATATTTAATACCATATACAGAAATGACATGGTTTGATCAAGTCATCATATCTATCTTCTTGAATTCATAATTATAGCAGACATCTTCACTCTTCTATCATGACTGAATCATCTTCACATATGCTTCCCCTCACATCATGCACATATTATTCAAGCCACTTAAGCTATCAAAGTTAGCCCCCCTAACTCTATGCATACCACTTCTTAGCTCAAACTTCTCAACCATGGTCCATGACAACACTCTTCTTTAGTCATGCAATGATCATAGGCACCCCTTGAGTTACACCATAAAACATGATAAAATAACACACTTGTCTTCATATCTTTTCTCTCAATCCACCTCCATGATCACTAATACATGAACAAGATAATTTGAACAATGTAACATCCATAAATCTCTATGTAGACACCTTCAAGACTTAAAATAACATATTTAAAGTAAACTCATATGTCCTCTCATGCATGCCAAAAATCATCATCCAAATTTTCATCTTCATGAAATCTCCTTCACAAACCTACTAGCACATGAAACCACCTAGAATGCACTTGTACACATCTTCCTCATACTTCTCATCAACCTTGCCTTAATTCTTCATCATTTGACCTAGACCAAGCATCCAAAAATGATAGAAACATACCTTCAGAACCAAAGTCCTTGAATGCACCTTGAGCACACACACTTTCTTATCCACAAGAAAGATGTCTCTTATGAAGCATAGGTATAAACACCCTACTTCATAATGTCCTAGAATAATGTGAAACCATGAGTTACCCACATCTCCTATGTTAATTATTTGATCCTCTTATGTCTATAGGATTGATTATTCTTCTTAGGCTTAAGAGAAACAAATTTCTCATCCACTAAAAAATTCTCTTTCACTTCTAATAATGTATTGATAAAACATGGGGATAACATAGATTCATGACATATATTTTCAATTGAAGAATCTTCCTTGCGATTCAAAACCTCATCACTAGATATTAACAATTGATGTTTTTTTCATGAAAATTAATCAAAAATAGAAATATGTTCACTTGGATCCATACATAGCTCAGAACTAGAATGAACTAGTACCTTGGTCTTCTCCTTGACCTTAATCTCTTCATTCACAACATGAGTAGATAACAAAATCTTTTGGCACTTTTCAAATTTTATATAATTATCCACCATAAAAAATAGATTAATTAGACTTTTAGAATCATAATGACTCATGCTTACCAATTTTGGTTTCCATGAGTTAACTTTCCTTCTTCCTTTCATTTTTGGAGCTTGATTGAACTTATTTTGACTTGATATATTTTGTTCGCAAAACCTAACAATGTGACCAATCCTCTCACAATTATAGAAAATAATTTTTCTTAAAGGAAACTCAACTTTCCTTAATTTAAATGTAAAAAGTTTTACAAAGTGTCCCACATCATGACAGTTGAAGTACTCAACCTTGATCATACTACTTGATGGATTATTCCACTCATTCTTAGTATGTCTTCGATACTCTCTATCCCTATGACTAAATTGATTACATGTATAACAATAACCTTTGAAACTTGCATACCTCATGGCATTTAGTTGTCTAATTTGATTTATCTTCATTATACCAGTATCTTCTATCCATGACTAATTATTGACCTTTAAGGTCTAATTATTCTTATTTACATTAATCTTCACCTTTTCTTGAGTTACATGCTTTTATTCTTCGTAGTATCCAAGACTAGTTCTATCACTAGAATGATTTTGAATATTCAAAATTTCATCTAGATCACTTTACATCTTTTAAAATATCACAAATGACTTTAGCTTACTAGATGTCTTCTCTAACTAAGCTTTTAATGACTCAATTTCAATCACGTACCTTGAACACTCATCTTATTTAGCTTTCAAGCTTGTAGATAGGATTTCCAATTAAAAACTGAGATGCTTGACTATATCTTCATGCTCCCTAGTGTCTTCATTCATTCTTGCGTCAAACACACTAAATTTCTCTTCATAGTCCTTGATTTGAAACTTCATTTTATTGTTAATCTTCTTCTCAATCTTTAGTTTTTCAAGAGCATTCCTTAATTTAGTATCACATTCCTCCTTGTCTTCTTCATTATCTATATCAATCCAAATAGACTCTTTTTGATATGTACAACTTCCTTCCTCAGCCATGAAGAGGGATTTATCTTCAATAGGACCATCATCTTCATTATCAAACTTAGAATCACTGTCTTCACTCTCATCTGATGAGCTTCAATCTTTATTGGTGTAGAGACTCTTTTTGTTCTTAAAAGGACTTCTTCTTTTTGTCATACTTTCTAAATCCTTTCTTCCTCTCATCAGACCTATACATTTTCTTGTCTTCATCTTGGCCTTCACCATGATATTCATAATCATTATTCTTATGATTATGAAGGCACTTACTAGAAAAATTTCCTACCTCTCCACAATTAAAGCATTTGAAGGGTAGTTTACCCTTATACTTACCTAAATCTTGGACCTTCTTATCTGAATTCATTTCTATCTTAAATGATACTTCCTTATTTGGTGGTTTATCCTCATTGAATCTCATCTCATAAATAATAAGGATGCCATGCAATTCATCCATCTTCATAAGAGTAAGATCATGAATTTATTATATAACAGACACTTTTGAATCAAAATTGAGAGAGAGAGAGAGAGAGAGAGAGAGAGAGAGAGAGAGAGAGAGAGAGAGAGAGAGAGAGAGGCCTGAATACCTTTTGTACTATAGCATATTATTTAAGCTTATCTCCAAGACATTTGATAATGTTCATAATCTCATCAAGTCTCTATATAAATTATGCAATATATTATTCTTCCTTCATCTTGAGACTCCCAAATTTCCTTCAGTGAGTCTGTAACTTTTACAACTTAACATTTGAATCTCCTTCATAAATATTATTTAATTTATCCCACACTTACCTAACATATATGAAATGGATTACCTTGGTTTATTCAGTCTCTAAAATACCACAAGTGATAGCATTCATTTCCTCTCAAGCAACTTTTTATCTATAACACTAGATAGAGGATTAGTAGGTGCAAAATAACCATCTATTATAGATTGCCAAGTGTCAAACCCTAGGGACATGATGTAGGTCCTCATCTTTACACTCCAAAAATAATAATTAGATCCATTGAAAATTAGTGTTTCTTATTGTAAAAACCTCCTTGCACTTGATGGCTACTGATATTGCACCTTGGATCACCTTCAAGCTATCAAACCTTTACCAAAGAACCTACTCTTATACCAATTGTTAGAGGTACAATCATTGGGGTTGAATCAATAAGGCTAGATAATAAAATTAAATTCCCAAATCTTAAATATTTATCACATAAATTATGATGCATATAAATTTACCATTGAAATTAATAAGATATAACAAGATCAAGAACATAACACATGATATATGTGGGAAACCTTCTTGGGGAATAAAATCCATTGAACCCTATAAGATGAACTAGAATACTATAAAATGAGATCTAATATTTATACCAAAACCAAATGATCAAGGAACAACCATCCCTTAATTTAGTGAGACACCAATCTCATAAGGAGCTATTGTCCCTATCTAGCTGAGCACCCACTACAACTAGACCTTT
Organism: Torreya grandis; assembly: GCA_037957365.1. Lineage (NCBI taxonomy): Eukaryota > Viridiplantae > Streptophyta > Pinopsida > Cupressales > Taxaceae > Torreya > Torreya grandis. The sequence goes on along the minus strand of JARHVA010004668.1, from coordinate 163,002 downwards.
TAGCAAGTTTTACCTTGTAAAGAGGAACCAACCCCCTAGGAAACTAAGAACCCATTCAAATAACTTGAATATATCATGTTTAACATCTATTTGTACTCTTAAACTAATGATGACCACCTTTGTTTACACTCTTCACCTTCACTCTTTCACCCAAATAGTCTCCACGGCTCACTCACTCTATCTACCTCTTCTAGGCTCATTAGGTCCAATGACCTATGTATCCACCTAGATAATCTTGATTAAATAAAAATGACTAATCCTCTTTACTCTTTGATTTTCCTCAATAACTTATACGTTCTATTTCAAAGTTTCTATTCTTCACTTGAATCCAAACATACACAACTATCACAAATAGGCCAACAATGCCTTGTATTTATACCACTCTCTTGGTATAACCCATCTTGATTGGCCAAAAAAAAATTTACCATAATTTTTATACCTATGAAATAGGTAATAATACACATTACATGTAAAATACACACACTCCTTAACTCGTCCAATACCTCATTATCCCTCAACCACCATTAGGTCTTGGTGAGACCTAAAATAATTGGGCCTTCATACTCACATGTTACATGTGAGACTACTTGGACCACATTTATCCTTTACAAATGATTAAAACACATAAAAATATATAAATATTCCATTTATCACTCTCATGTGGTTCCATTCCATATGTAACACCAACTCAACACTTGAACCTACCAATTAGGTCTCCTCACTCTTTAGGCCTTCATACACAAAAAACATAGTCTCAAACTTCTGAAGCAACTACTCAAATATTTCACATAGACATATAATTATATCATATGGTTTAAAAATTTAGAATATTTTAAACACCTTAATTTTATTTATATACTTCAACACATTCTCTAATAACTCTCTCAAAATGACCCCTCAGACTGGTCATATACAGTCAAAATATAATCAAGCTATTTTAACTCTCCATATCTTGGTGAGGGGAATATAATGATAAAACATGTATTATAATAATAATTATAGACTTATATTGCATATACATACTCATTTTATTCCTTAACTCTACTTATAACACCTTAAAATTACCTCTATAAGATGGTCTCTCAAACTGTCAGTGCATTAAAAAAACACAATCAACTTCTAAGCAATTGGTCACATCGAAGATGGATTGGTCATACATCCAAAATACACATAGATGGAAATCATGGAATATATAACACACTTAAATATATATTTCATCTTGAAACATCAAAATACCATCAATAACTCTTTAATTATCCTTCTTGGGTCACTTATAAAACATGGTCAACTTTGAAGCTCAATATATTTAAAGTACAAACATTAAAATATTACAATAAACTTTTATTTATGAAAATTTAATTTCATTACATATTTTTATTTGACATCACCTTTAAATTCATCCTAGATCAAAATATATAAGCAAAATACTTAGCACTAGTTTTTCATTTGTTAATTTAAATGCCAACGGTCACTGTTAAACTTCAAACACTTTTTCATCATCTCATGCTCCTTGGAAACTTTGAAAAAAAATGCTCCATTGATATGTTTATAATTATATTGGTTTTTAACCTACAATTCACACCATTGATATTATATCCTAGCTTCTAAGATTAAATAACTTGGCAGCCTTGCGTGCCTTCTGAGTATCCTATAGTTAGTCTCCAATGAACTTCTATCACTTGGCAGCCTTACATGCCTTCTGAGTATTATTTGACATATTGAATAAATATGCACCATTGGATAACTATTTTTATGAACACCCACTCACTATTATATCTCCATCTAGCAAATTGAATGTTGGCTTTAGATCTATTACTCAAACTCCATGATTATGACACATGTCACTAGTGCATGCAATCTTAAGAACCATTGATAAATTGAATAAATACACAGTGTTAAATCACTAATGAAAATATCACATGCTTTATTATATCCTTATATATTCATATTAAATAATCTCTATTAGATCTATGATCTGATTAAATGCTTATTATAGATCTTCAATAATGCAAATTTGGCTACGTATGGGAACTTAGTGAACTATACCTAAGAAGCCAAATTTTCACCTTAAATTTTTTTTCTATGCTCAACCTCATGACTTGAAATTTAAACCACATGATCTCCTATCATAGGGTAATCCATACATACATCAACATGATTCTTAAACTTTCACATGTGTGAAATATGACATCATTAAATTATTTACTTGGCTTTATCTGTCAAGATGACTACTTGAACCTAGACACTCATATGACTACTTTATGAATTCCTTTCACTTCCATAAGCATTCTAAGCACTCATAACACCCCATAGGGTCTTAAAAACTTGACCATATCATTAATATCATCAATTAGTTTCTTAACTAAGCAAACACTATCCAAACCATCAATCTAATCATTTTGTCATTAACGAACTATGATCTCATGCTCTATTTAACATCAATGACAACCTAACATCAATGACCATGATCAGAAATAAGAGACTAAGAAAAATTCTAATATAAATGATTCAAGACAAAGTTATAAAACTACGTCCTTTACATCCTATAAGGAGATCCAAATACTATTATGCATATCATAAAATTCATGGGCATTATACAAATTATTGTTTTACACTACAAAATAAAATACAAATATTCAAAGATAGTGGGTATCCTATGATTTATACATCACCCAAAAAAATCATTCACACTGTGAGTACCTCTCCTAAAGCTCAAGTATAAAAATAATAAATATGGTTACCAAGCATAATTTAAGGAAAAAATAGTTGAAAATACCAAACATTGAGGAAGAAAAGGTTTTTAAAAAAGATTAATAAAAGGATACAAATATAATTCTCCATAATGATGTTTGGCTTTCCAAACCATATGATTTTTGGTAGAAATATATTAAACACTTTGGTTATCATGGTCCAAGATTGGGAAACCATTCCCAAGGCATAACTCATCTTATATCCACATCCAATAATAATGATCATCAAGCCTTGGGATATATTGTCAATACTAATACAAATCCTTAAATTCATTTTGTTAATTCAAAATAGTAATAACAACAAATGGAAGCAAGTCTAGGGAAACTAAACAAATAGAATGACATCTATTGGATAACCACCAAGAGGAATAAGACATGGTATAAAAGGAACAAGTATAAAAAGAGAAATAAATTACTCAAAAGGGTAATGTTAAACATGTGCCTTCATAATAAGTAATTACCAATCATTCCTCAAAGCATACAATCATTGAACCTTGCATAGATAGAAGGCAAGGTCAAAATATTATAGTTGACCCAACTTGTGAATTCAATATATGTACCTAGAAATTCTTTACATTTATGGGATATAACATAGAACATGTGAATCAAGCAACTGAATATGATTTTTGTGTTGGATATATTCAATGTAATGTCAAACATGGATCAAAATCATGCTTTACCATGCCTCATATTAGTCCATTTTTGAATAAGTATAATGCAAAACATGGAAAACCATGGTTACTAGCAGTGAAGCCAAACATTTTTGTAGCAAGATATCAAATAAAAACTTACAAAAATCACATGATAAAATATATTATTATTCTATGCACACATATGACACATGTCATTGAGGGAATTTTATTCATTTACCACTCATCAAAAATTCACATCCTCATCTAGAGATCATTGGATAGTTTGTGCATTTTAAAATTATTTGAGAGTAACTAAGTATGTTTATACTATGTATAATCAAAATAAACCACATGTCACTCAATTATGGGTTCTATTAACCCCTAATCCTATTCATTTTTTATTACCATAGAGTCTTATTATACATAAATAGAGTATTATAGAGCCATAGTGCCATATATTACACCTATACATGCTCCTTAGTAACCTATCACTAGTTTGTTACAATAAGTTATGAGTGGGGAGATAACTATAAGAATTTATTGGATGAGATCATAGGATATTCCTTTCTCATAATTTTTTTTTATAAAATACAAAAAAACCCTAAAAAGTCCAAAAATATTTGGCATTTACATGTCTTACTAGCTCCTTGGAATCTATATTTTTGGTTCCATGTTGGTGGATATCATATCGTTTATTTATATATACATATATGTTTCACACATATTTTGAATGTGATACAATCATACCTAAACACATGATATATGAACATACAAATGTTGGGCCTTCCATCTACTCATACCACAATGACATTGGGGGCATCCACATCTTTGATCACAAGACACCCAAGTTGTATTATTCTATTATCATTTTCCATTATCATGTTTGATATTATGCACTTATACATGCCTTTATTCATGTTTAGATATTTCATAGTATAATTTATATTCTATGTACTTAACACTTTTAATACAAATATTTAGGGACTAGTATGTTATGTTTATGTTGGTTACTTATGTTCCTTGATTTTCATTTATGAACTTATTTGAGTTTCTTACCTTGTTTTCTATTATCTTATTTGTTCTATCATTTGAATATGCTCCTTTGATTTTGCCTCCTATGTGTTTGTTTTCCTATTTTAAAATTTTAATAAATTTTTATTTGTTGTATGAACCTTTAAGTATGTCATTTTATGCTTTGTGGACATTTGACTAAGATATGTCCCTTTGATTGTGTGGAATTTGAACATGACCCTTGTTTAAAGTCTCCTTGGACTATTTCCTTTTTCTTTGATTTTATGTTCTCTTATGTGTGTGTTTTATTTCTTGTTGATATTTTATTATTACTATCTAGATGTTTCCATGATCTATACTATGCATCATAGGACATGATGTGATCATGTACTATGTGATTCAATGATATATATACCTAGACATGTTTTTCCTATATGTTACATGATCCATACATATATTATATAGTTATATTATCCTTTTAAGGTAAGGTAAATATTAGTTTCTAGTTCCCCTCACCTCAGAATGGTGGAATATGAATGGGGGCATGTCATAGAGGCATGACCTCCACATTTATCACTATTTCAAATTTGGTGGGGGCATGTTATGGAAATAGGTTATCCATAATTATATCATTTCTTAGATTCTCAAGATATAGTGGGGGCATGCCATGAAAACATGTTCTCTACACTTGCACATATTTCAAATTGGATAATATCATAGTTATATGATTTATATACACTTTTTTGGTAGCATTCTATACATTGATACCATTATTATATCCAAGTTTTATCTTGAGACATATATGAGGTGCATATTTCATGCAAAAGGCACCTTAAATTTAAAAAAAAAAAAAATAGTTTCTAGATTTCAAATACTATTATGGATTGCTATCATATTAAGGATTGAGTTTTATGAATTCTTATTGAGCCAAGATAATATATTAGTTGGTTCACCTTTGAAAGTTTGAGGTGATTAAATCACTAAATCTTATCAATTTTATGAGTTAGACTTGATTAAATAATCTAATTTCACTAGATTTATAGGTTGGAGTGATTAAATCATCCATACTCACCAGATATATAATGTGATTTGATTAGATAATTCCCACTCACCACATTATAAGCATGTTTGGGTTTCACAATTGAGATAAGCTCAATGGTCATGTGGTAACTCACCTTTTGACCAAGTTGGGGGGGGGGGAATTTTTTCTCCAATATTTATATATATGAACTTGAAAGTTTCAATATTATCCTAATATTAGCTTTAATGATTCATAATTAAGCATCTCTTCAAATGAAATTTCTAAAAGTCAAGATGGTTGCATCGACACATATGTGTACTCCTAACCTTGCTCTTTTTTTAATTAAAAAATTTTAAATGCTTTTGATTTTAGATTATATGCACTGATTATATACTATAAAATTAACTTGGTTATAGATCATTCACCAAAAAATAATTCAATTTGGGATCATGCAAATACAAGATGTGTTATACACACTGAAGCACACATTTATTTTCCTTTACACTAGTTATTTAATTACTAGATTAAAAGGGGGGAAATGTAGATACTAAATATGAAATATATAGTACTTCAGTATTGTATACTTTAAAAACACCTATCATGGTTGTACCCTTCAGTTCTTAGACCTTGTTGCTACCAAAAGGCTCATGTATGCTATTTGTTTGTGCTAATTTTCTTATGTATTAGTCTGATCATATGTTCTTATGATGACCAAGCCTTCTTTGTTGTGAAAATTGATCTACACCTACTTATTATCCTTTTTACAAGTTTTGAACATGTACTTATTTTATATATTCTTGGACACTTGGGTCCCTACTAGACTCCTACATTGACATAAGTGTCCCTTTTCAAACTAAGTGTCCAGTGGCCAACATTCATCCAATTTGTAAATGTAATGTATTTTTATGGTTGGCCTAAGTGATTTAGTGAGAGATATTTTCCAAAACTTTTGGTATATATAATATAAATCCTCATTCATTCCTCACCTATAAAATTCTTACCTCTCATATATAGAGCTATAAAAATAACTATCTATTGAGCAATAAAGTGAGAAAAGATACCCTATTCATTCTCATTTCCATATTAGTCATAGGAAAAATCTATCTATGAGTCTAAATTACTAAAAGAGCATCCCATGAACGATATTTACAAATATACAAGCTAGGTCTAAAGTATACACACAAGACAAAACATAAAGGGAGAACTAGATTAATATAAGGCCTTCTTCAGAGTAGTGGATATATAGGCAACACTAATTGATAGATGGGTCTTTCGGGTTAGTTTGACACCATGAGCTCACTAATCAATTTTTACCACAGTCACTCCATTTATGAAGAGATAGAGTTTTAATCATTTCACAAGAGTGATAAACTATGTGAATGATATAAAGACACCAAAATAGTGGTGATAAAACACCCAAAAGGTGCTAGATGGTTACATATAGATCTATTCAATATTCCATAATAGACACCTACATCCAGGCTAGATAGGCGCATCAATGCAATAATTCAAATCTGATGTAAACATCTAAATTCATAGAGTGAAAAATTCAAGAATTCAATGATTATTCCAAGGTCTTGATCTAGTCCACTTCTATCATGTTTAGCTCAAATCTACATGTGCACACTAAAATAAATAAGTATCATTATTTCTAATTTATTGTAATATCAATCAATAGCTATACTTTGCATTTTTGGCATATCTTAGTATTTAATTCATAATATTATTTATCTAATTTTGTAAATTAATTGGCCTACTATAGATTTGTTTTTTAATTTGATAAGGTAAAATTAGAAGGTTTTATAAAGACCTACAACGTAAGTTTAAATATAAGTATAGTATAATAAAGAAATCTCCAAGGGATGAGAAACACAATACGATAGGATAAAAGCAGTTAAATAATTACCAATACAAAATATAAAATATAAAAATATAAAATATAGAAATTACTTAGTGAGGAAAGAATCCTCTATGAGTGTCTTACTGGAATCATTTTCCTTCACCTTCTCCATTGGCTTATTTCTAGTTATCTTTACCCAAGTTCTATTACTCAGTCCTTTCGCAATGTCCTTCAGCATAATCATTCTTGACTTTTTCTAAGGTGGATCCTTATTTGATGTCTTTTTGAGGGGTGATTTGAGATGGGTTTTTTGATAATGGACCTATGTTGACCTAATATCTTATTTATAAGGAGGACCCTCATTATTAGTGTGTTATGAAAGGGATTGTATCATTTTGGTAGCTTCCATGTTTATGGAGTTCCATGCCTTACAGATGGGCCAGGTCAATTCTAACTTCATAAAGTTTATTTCTAAAACCCTCCAACTATTTTTTTCTTCTTAATTACCTCATAAAGGGGGGCCTTTCCTTCTTTAAAAGACTCCAAAATATTCACTTCCTCAAATTTAATGGGTTTTGGTTTGGTTACTATAAGTTGGAGAGGGAGTTCCCCCATGGTGCTCTCGGAAAATGGGCTTATGGGAGTGGGGCTAGGGAGAGGGTGGTGAGATTCCATGGTTGATACTTCCTTAAGGGAGTCCTCTATAAAAGAACCTCCCAATGGGACTTCTTTCCCACATAGGGTCTCTCCATGCTTGACAAGCAAAAAGATAAGGCCTTGATGAATGATAACATTCACTTCATTGATTTGGAAGGTGAGGGATGTGATTTCAAGGGAATTTAGTAGGTGGTAGGAAAATATAATTTTAAAACCTTGATAGTGATTGAGAAGAAAAACTTGGTTTGAGAAGATTAACATAAACTTACCTTACAAAATAAGGTATTTCATGATTCTTAGGCACACCTCTATCAAATACCTCGATAGGTCTATTCATTGGAAGCCTTTTTTAATCTATTTTGATAGTCTCATTTTTCATAAAAAACTTATACATCATCTCCATTTTCTTTGAATGGTCTTTAAAATCTTTCAACCCCTTGCATGACATTTCAGTAACTATAAACACCTAAATTTGGCCACCAATGACCATTAATCAGGGTTTTGACCAATTTCTACCAAAATGCACAATTTGGCCTAAAAACACTAAAACACATTAAAAGCTTTGAAATTGATACATTAAAGTGCTATTTTTTTTTAGGATATCATTAAATGGGGTAATGCAATTTGTGGGCCAACTAACATTGATTAAATCATTTTGAGTCAAAATGCTAATTTTACACTTGGGTTTTCTAGATTACTCTTTCCTATAAAATTTCTTACATAAGAAATGTGCCTTTGTTATTTTGTGTTGGAAACATCCTAAATGGGATAAAAGCTCCAATTCATCTAACATCACATACTAATTCTAATATAATCAAATTTTGGGCCAATAACAAGACATTCTGATCAATTTGAGTAATTTGTGAATAAAGAGCCAAGTTTTGTATCAAATTGATTAATTATGCTTAAGAGATAATTAAACCAAATCATAAACCTAATTAAAAACTCCATGGAACTTGTTGAATAATTTATTTTTGGATATTGATTGTCATTAACCGCATCATTAGGTGACATCATTTCTTGAGAAGACATCCCTAAGCCATAAATGCATAAAATATCAAGGTTAACCCCTCCCATGACTCATTAAGACCCTCTATGCCTATTCATTGCCCCTGTATCCCAAATATTTATGAGCTTATTTATTATTTTTAATTACATACTTTTATTAATCTTTATCCACATATCTCCATCTTGAGATGGATTATTTAGGTTAATTCTACCCATTTTTGAAAATCTATAAATAAGAGGCCTTACCTATTGAATTTTAAGCTCTCATATGCCAAAGTTATAATTTTGAATTTATTACAAAGCTTCATGTATATTAGTGTTATAATTCACAAATATTGAGCCCAACCAATCCAAGACAAAGCTAAGCGTGGTGCCAAGGAGAGATGGAGGTAGGCACACTTCACTGATGCATAATTCATGAGCACAAAGCTGAGCAAGCCACTACAACAAGAATTTTTGAGCATCCAAAGAAGATGAAGGAAGGTCTTTCTTTCATGTTTTAGTTGTGTTTTCATTTTTTTCTTAACAAATCTTTCCCTAGTAACTAGTCCTAGAGATGTTATGTTAGTATGTTTATTTCATTTTGTTTTCATTTTGGAACTAACACAATACTAACCATCCTCTCTTGAGTCAAATTATTAGTTCACATAATGACATGCCTAGTGGGACTACATCCCATAAATTTGTTCACAAATCTCTTTCAAATAACTTAATACTCTTTTCCATGTAGGATCTTAGAGTGAAGAGAGCCAAAAAGTGTGAAATTTTAAAGTTAAAATTCCATTTTTCTAATAGTGTTTTTGTTTCTAGAAATGTCAATTTTTTTCTTTATTACAATATAATTATTACATAGTAGCAATTTTGCTAAATAGTGATTTTGTGAATCTAAACAATGATATTGTCATCCATAATAGTGATATCATCATCTTGAGTAGTGATATCATCCTTTTGGGTAGTGATAACATCCTTTTGGGTAGCAATTTCATCATTTTGGGTAGTGATTTTATAAAACAACAATATTATTCACCCATGTAGTGATTTTTTTCATCTAAATAATGATTTGGTGTTTTCTATGTTTTTTTTTTGGTAACAACGATATTGTTAATTTAGGGTAGTGATTTTATAGGTAAACAATGATATTATGCTTTCTATTTAATCTAACCTGAAATAATGATATTGTTGTCTAAAATTGTGAATTTGCAAGGAAATAGTGGGATTGACTATGTAATTGAAATTTCAAAATAGAGAGCTCATTTTGAGAAGTTTCTTCACTCGTTTTCAAATTAGCTTCAAATCTAAAGGAAACTCTAACTTTTTCATTGCAGGGCTAACTTGGAATTTGTTAAAACATGCTTTTTAAACCTTTTTAAAAGCTTAAAATGGATTAAAAACCTTTTTTTTGGTGCTTAAAAAATAATTTAGATGCTTAGGTAAATATTTAGACAAATTGTGCTTTCAAATTTACAACTTAAGGCCAAGGGGTAAAAATAACACCACCTAATCTTTCTTTTGGTGCTTAAAATCTAACTCACTTGTCAAATTTTGTCTTCAATAGTTGTTTAAACTTAGAATTTCATTGGAAAAAAGAGGGACATTATGTGTATGCTCTTCTATCCATCCCCTTTAAGGAAATTTTGAAATTAAAATCACTTTCCTTATTACAAACATGCCTACAAGGAATAGAAATAATGTAATCTAAATCACTCCCCAAAAACTTGCAATAGTTTGGGTAATCTTGAAAATGACCCTAAAGTCTTTCTATTAGTCATTTATTTTTATGCAAACTTGGCTTGTGAGGGGGAATTCATTACATCCTATAAATTCTTTAGAGAAGCTTTGACATGGGGTTGCATCTCCTGGCACTGACTACAACCACTCCCAATAGGCTTAGAGGTTTAAGTGGTTAAACCACCTTTTAGTGTTGGAGTTGCACATGGGATGTATCTACACTTTGGACATCACACTACACTGAGCAAGTGATTGATGTAGTGGTTTTGAAAAGGGCAAGACATTTTTATAACAAGGCAAGTTTTGTAGAAACCTAATTACATGTTTTTATTTTACATCATGATGTTAAAGTCATTATGTAATTGATTCCCCTAGAAATGTTTAAAAACTTATAGTTTTTAGAAATTACCCACTTGCCATGGAAGTGTTGTTGTTGTAAGGTGTGCCTCAAGGTCCATGTCATATTACTATCACGTGAGAGAAGGTGGGGGGTGTAAAGACCCTACTACATAATGTGCATTTTAATTTTTAGATGAACACTTAAAATCCTCTCAAATGATGTATATTGATAGATTTAAACAATACCAAGCAACCTTGTCAGTTTAGGACCTAAGAGCGATTAATTAGTTAGTTTTCTCCTAGATTAAAGTCTTATTTTGGATTCAAAATTGGGTTTGAACAAATGATACAAAACAAAATGAATAGTCCTCATTTTACTTTGAATAAAGAGGTGTTATGCTACCCACGTGAATTATCAATTTGCCTTGTTCAAAGTTCATCAAAACTTGGAGTCATATCATCCACTTTGGTGTAGTTATGTTATCCAATTGAGTCTAGACCTTTTACCAAATTTTGTTTAAGTCCTTCATTTATAATCTAAATATGAAATTTCACATTTATAAGTTTATAGGGTTGATGTGTTAAGTGGGTTCACCATTTTCAATAAACTTGAGGGAACTTATGTTTAATTTCCAATTTGGGTTGAAGGCCGTTTAGGACTCATAATCATTATCACCACTTGGTAGAGTTAAGTCATTTTATGCTAATCAATTTCACTTTGAGTCTATGCACCAAAATGTTTTGGTGTGACCATCCTATTTCCATCAAGATCATTTGAATACATACTTTTTTTACTTAGATATATTATTAAAACTTTGAAGGTATGTATGTCATTAGAGTTAAAAAAGGTAATATTATGCTGCCAAATTTGTGAGAGACCATCTTTGCCTTATATAGTTTTTGAAATATATATATTTTTTGTCTTTTGGGTATTCTATTGTTGATACACTACCCAAAACATTTTAAACATTGTTTCATAGATAATTTTTTCATATAGTTCAAGTTTGTATGCATTTTTCAATCCAATTCGAGTATACTTTTGTGAATATTTATCTAGCACAGTTATACCATTCACATTGGTCTATCCTATTTTTAAAAATAACCAAGTTTTATACCATTATTTATGAGAAAAAAACTATCTTTAAAGTTCTTTTTGTTTAATACCTTATACCTATTTGATTGAGTTAATGTCTAAGATTCAAATGCCTAGTTTTTGTTAGAAGTGTTCCAAATCCATTAGATTAAAATTTCATCTATTTTTAAATTCTATATTTTGATGTCATTTGGCCAAGAGTCCTAGCACATACCTTTTTCAAGCCTAGCTTTTGACATCGTGTTTGGCCAAAAGACCTAGAAATAGTTTATTTCTTATATTAGACTAAGTTGAAACACATCAACCTTAAAGTTTGGCATTTTGATTTTTGGTCCATTTACTTAATATTTTTATATAAGACACATAACGTTAGATACTTAATGTTAATTTATTTTATCATAAATCATTGCATAAATCTTTCCATCCTTTTGATGAATCTAGACCAAGTTTGAATATCATCTTTTAGACATTTTATTTTTAGAGTTTATAGAAATCTCTTCCCTTTCTATCACATAACATTCACTATGGATCCCAACATGTATTCTTACACTCATAGTGGACTAATGTATAATCAAAATATTACTAATATGTTTATACAAGAAGAAATGGTGCAAGACTCCTACACATATAATATTGATTATGGGATAGATCCTTATCCCTCTTATAATACTCAAATAAGGGCACAAAACTAAGATATATTGGATAAATATTTGGTTAATATTCCATCATATTTAGAATAGGACCAAAAACAAACCACATAATACCTAGCTATGATACCCATAGTTGAAGAACAAATTCCTCCATAATCGTACTCTATTAATACACCTTTTGTGTATGATCTATTTTTGTTTGAGCATCAATTTTTAGAGAACAAAGATGAGATTATGGTTAGATCCATAGAATTAGGGGCTAAGTTTCCAGTGGACTTCCCTCTTAAAATTTTACCAAGCCTAGTAAGATTTCCTCACAACATATTGTATAGTAAACAAGCTTCTTCTAGAAATCCTTTAACTCTAGTCTAAACAACGTATCAGTTCCCTAATATGCCTAACAAGAGAAATAACCTCATGGAAGACCACTTTAACCAAATGTAGGTAACATATCAAACCTGTCGAAATCTATCATGTAATTTCAATCAGATGACCATGGTGAGTAAACCTATTATTGACTTAGTTCCTTCAATAGGAGTTTTTATGGAGATAACTAGTCAAGACAATTAGAATTTAGACCTATTCATGAAAAACACTTTTGGTAGACAAATTTTTATGTATACCAATTACCGAAGAAGTGTCTTCTACTTCTACATAGAATAAGGAGTAAAACACACTAGATAATGTGCAAACAACATCCAATCAAAATCAAAGTGGTACCAATACACAAACAACTAGTCAACAATATGTGCATTTAGTTAATACCATGAGTGGATCTACAAACCTAGAAATGGGATCCTCTGCATCCCAACCTTAATTAACAACTTCCAATCCTTAACCATCTGCTTCATCAAGTTCATAACCAATAGGATCAGGTTGTCAACTAGTAACCAATATCATACCTCAACAACAAAATGTCACAAATCCTATTCCTCCTCAATAGGTGATGAGTAGCATTTTATAAAAATAGGAAAAAATAAATATACCAATGCAACAAAGGCCAAATATTTTGTCACCTCAATAAGGGACAACTAATGTTCCATGTCATCAGGTAGTAACAACCATACCTCTTCAATTGTAGGCTAGTGTGTCAATTCAAAACCAAATGATGTATAACCAATAATGTATGACTATTGGTCAGCAATAGGTGCCAAATATCCAACATGCATCAACTTCTTAATAGAGATTCATGCAAAAAGGAGGCTCGAATATTTCTCAAGTACTTACTAAGCAACAATTACCTTTTGTTTAAAATGTGCCACTCATTCAGAAATAAGGTCTTGGTTCATAAGTTCCCACTCAATAACAAGGTTTGATTAATTGGTAGCATGTCCATTTTGAACCAAAATAGGTATAGTATAGTTATATCCCTCCATCCCAACCATAAAATCCTTAATAGCAAACCTTCATAACCAACCCTATCTAGAATATTACATCACAATATGGACAATTCCAACAATCAAACCCTAATCTATGTATGCATATTATTGGTCCATTTACCAACAAATCCATCATACACCAAAAAAAATCTCCATTATACCCCAGTCTAAGTGTTCTACTCATGACTGCCCAACCATCTACCTAGGCCAATATTACCATAAGTTTCTTAGAGAAAGAATTACAATAGATGAAGGATTCAATCCCTATCATCCAAGCTAAGAAATAGGGTAAAATTTTTAAGTTGGATGATGTGTGTTTCTATATTTTTAATATATACTACTTATAGATTACATTTTCTCTAGGATATGATCCCCTAAAGTTTGATAAAAACAAGGGGAAAAGTGACCCCAAAGCTCTTTTAATAGAATTCTTTGTGGTATGCTAGCTAGTGGCATATAGTGACATATGCCTTTTTTTGTTGTTCTCAAGGAGTTTAATAGGACAAGCCTTAGAGTAGTTTTTAAAGTTGCCCAAGAACTTAGTAACAGATTTTGATGACCTTTCAAAAAAGTTTGTGCAACACTTTTCCTATAATCTCAAACATGAGATTTCATTGGTTGAATTGATGCAAACAAAAAAAAAAATATGGTGAGAGTTTTGTGAGTTATCTACAATGATGGAGAGACCTTGAAAGCTGATTCACACATAGTTTACTAAATAAATAATTAGCTGCTATGTTTACTAAAATTTTTCATAGTGATATGGCTTATCATCTAGAACTACAATGTGTGCACACTTTCAAAGAAATCATTGATAAAGGTTTGTTGATTGAGTGAGCCCTTATTGATAAAGGAATCATCAAGATCACTTAAAATAATTATAATCAAGGTACCAATTATGGAAATGGCCAAAATCAAAATTAATTCCAAACACAAGTATCACAACTAGCACAAGCCAATAACCAAGATAGACTAAAGCAATTCAACCAAAATATGAATATTATGAAAAATGGAGTAACTGAGTCACACCATGTCCAAATGGTGTAAAGACCATCCACCTAGCCTGCACCACCTTTTCAACTTACTCTGACACCACAACCTCTTCAACTGACACACTAAGCACAAAAACGTAGGCCGATGCAACAAATATAACCACCTTTGTCATTACAAGTTCCTCTTCCAAGGAGAACAATACATACTCACTAACATAGTGACTTTAGAGAGCCTATTAAATATATTTTCATAAACTTGCTACCACTAATTTGATTAGTTGGCCTATACCAAAACATTATCCATAAGTCATTCCTTATCCTAATTCATACTATGAAAATGAATTCTATGAATATCATCAGGTTAATGGGCACAATTTATGAATATCTGTGCAAATCAAGTATTTTATTTAGAATATGTTATAGAATGGAGAGATCAAATTGGATGGTGGTACTTCCACCTCTAATTTAACTCTTGGGATTTATCAAAACCATTTTCCCCAACATAACTACTAGTAACAACAACATTGGCAACAACAACACTAGCTAGTGCAACAACAAGATCAATAGTTTCAAAATTAAAGGCCAAACCAATTGAACCATCAATATAATCAATTAAACTAGAACAATAGACAAAACCAAGGTCATAATGGCAGTAACCAATAAACCTACCATGTAGTTACACATGACTATAATAGAGTTGTAGGGCATATTACAGGAGGTAGAATTAATACCATCTCCTTTAATACTAGACCAAATTCTAATCAAGCAAGACCGTTGATAACCATGCCACACTAATTCAATCACTTTGATAATCCTTCTTTGACCTGAGACTATACATAGGTAAACCAAAAAATAGGGATTCCCACTTTTAGACCTTATACTGATAACTCATCCTTGCCCTGTGACCATGCACAAGTGCACTGGCAATCGAGACTTGTCTTATCTGATCCCACACCATCACCATCATTTTTTAGCAATCATGGTCATGTATTAAATATTGATTATGCAATCATAACTTGGAGGTCAAAGATTACCATCCCAAGTCCATAGCCATCTGCCACTTCACCCATTGTCTAGCTAGTTGTTCACCCTTGGCATAATCTATTTATCACTAACCCAAAAAAGAAGTCTGATATTATGGAACAATTACAAAAGACACCAACCCATATCTCCATTTTATATTTTTTTTAAATGTAGACAATCCACAAAAAAAATTTGAATGATTTCTTAACCCAATCCACTATTGCCAATGACATATCCCCTAATAAATTTCAAGCTTTGGTTAGACACCTATCTCCTACCCAACAAGTGACATTCAACCAAATTGATATGTCTTCCCTTGGCCCACTCCATAATAATCCATTATACATAGAATACTATATAAAACAATATAAATTAAAGGATGTACTTATAGACAATGGATCATGCCTCAACAAAGTGGCTCTAAATCTCATCAAGCTTCTTGGGTACACAATGGAAAATATCCAACTAAAAATGATAACTATCAAAGCCTATGATAATCAAGAGAGAGAATCACAAGGCACCATTAGCCTTTCAATTATCATTGGGCCTTTGACCGATGATACACTTTGCCATGTGCTTGATCTTGAGTTATCATATAATATGATTCTAGGTATGCCTTGGTTATATGAGATTTATGCATTCCTATAAATGCTAGACCAATGTATCAAGTTCTCCCTCCCAAGGATGAAAGTTAATATTCTAGGATATTTGCACCCATATGAGCACCGAAAATATCTCGAGTCTAAGTTTCAAAGCTATAATTACCAATATGACATGAATCTAGGTTCTAGTCAAGATAAAGGAAAGGCCATACTTATTGATTTTCTAGAGGACAATTGCATATATCCTAATACCTTAGATTTCCTTTCCCACATTCCACCTTTTGAAGCTTCCAATCATTACACCATTTTGGCTAATGGTCCAGGAGAATATTTAACACATGATACCTTTCATATTTCAAAGCTTCCATAGAATCTAAAGTCCTTTAAAAGACCTAAAGCTAAGTCACTTCATCCACAATGGAAATAAAAGAGAAAATATAAAAGACCTATCATGTTTATACCATCATCTATCCTAAAACCAAACCCTCTTGAAGGAGATGAATCATGGTTATAAAATGACAACCAAGTTGATTGTTATAAGAGTGTAATGTATCTTATTCCCAATAGGATCATGGAGAATTAGGAATATGAAGGAGGAGGCCTTAGACCTAATCAACAAGGAAAACTTAGGCCAATGTCAACGATCAAATACAAAAGACCGTATGGACTTGGATTTAAACCACTTGGGGGTGACTCCATATACTTTACTCATGTTCCATCAGCATCAAATAGTGATGAAGATGCTGAAAATGAAGTAGAGTTTGATCATAACCTTTTTGATGACCTAGATAAAACCAACCTAGTTATCCCCCATTTTATTTTTACCCTTACCCCAATCATTCATCATAATCCATTACCATTATACTATCCCCAACTAATAGATTGAGACCAACAAGAATCTACTTTATCAATTGATTAGTTTTATAATGATGAGGCATTCTATGATTTTCTAAGCCTTAGAGACAATGTTCCATTGGGAGATCATAAATCTGGGTTCTCAATCACATTAGATCCTGAAGCCTATTTTAGAGAGCGGGTGAACATCCTTAGCAAAAAAAAATAAAAAAAACATTGAGGTCCCATAGGAAAACCTTTTTGAAGTGATTTCTAACCAAGGGAAAAGTAAAAATAAAGCTAGTCTAGTGGTGAAAACCTATTTCAAGCACCATTAGATGGGGGTGTTCATTCTTCTTTGAATTTAGACTAGGAGACCACCAAGGATGAACCTGCCTATGGATCTAAGTTTAGTTTTTAACAAAAATAAGTGTTTTATTGAATTATTCAATAATTTATGACTATTTTTGTCACATGACTAGATCTTCCATTAGGGGAATTAGACTCATCATGCCTAGGAGAAGTTGAAGAGCTAGTCCTAATAGATAACTATGATATAGACCTATAGTTTAAGTCTTTGCCTACTATCCTAGAAGATGGTTCAACCCTTTTAGTAAAATATACAATAGAGGTAAACATCAAGACTCCATCAGACCCAAAATGGATAAAATTAGGTGTGCCCCTCACTAAGGAGGAATGTGAAGTCTTTACAACTCTATTGAGAGAATTTGTAAATATCTTTGCATGCGCTTATTCTAGACATGTCAGGTTTGGACCCCACCTTGGTTTTACATCACCTTATATTAAATCCTAATGCCAAAATAGTTAAGCAAAAGTTATATAAGATGCATCATTGCATTTTTATATTAGTAAAGAAAAAGTTGGAAAAAAGTTTAGAAGCAAAATGTATTCGATCCATTAACTACTTAGAATGGATATCTAATGTTATACATGTTATCAGAAATCCTAAAAGAATTAAAATCTATACTAATTTTTGGGACATAAACAAAGCTTTCCCTAAGTATTAATTTACATTTCCAAACATTGACATGATAATTAACTCCATAGTGGGTTATGAAATTCTTTCACTCATGGATGGCTTTTCAAGATGCAACCAGATCAGAATATCACTAGAAGACCAACACAAGACCTCATTCACCACTCTATGAGGAACATTATATTATCAAGTAATGACATTTGGTCTTATATATTTTATAGCTACATATAAAAGAGCCATGACCATCATATTCCATGATATGATGCATGACATTATTGAATACTATGGCAAGGACATACTAGGCAAATAAAAAACCATGGCCAACCATCCAATAGTGCTATGTAAAATATTTGAAAGAATACATGAGTACAAAGTTTGGCTAAGTCAATCCAACCAAAGTCTAAGTTATAATAGAGATGCCACACTAACCAATTTGAAGTAGCTCTACCATTTATAGGGTAAAATCTAGTCAATATGATACTTCATATCTTAGTTAGAAAACAAGTTTCATTCATTTACACATATTATAAATAAGGGAGTTACATTCCACTAGGATAATCACTACCAAATAACTTTTTAGTAGCTAAAAGATTACCTAGCAAAACCACCTATTTTGTTACCCCTATGTTTGGAAAACCATTTTTGTTGTACCTATCAGCTATAGATAGTGCCTTGGGGTCACTTCTATCTCACAATGATGACAATGGAAAAAATCATGTAGTATACTACTCAAGACATACATTGGTCATCTATGAACACAACTATATGTCTATTGAAAAACCCTATCTATCCATGGTATTCATAGCTCAAAAATTATGACACTACATGTTAAACAATAAGACCATGGTCATTTAAAAATTAGATCCACTCAAGTATCTACTATCTAAAATAGATTTAGAAGGGATAATGGCCAAATGGATCATGCTTCTAAGTGAGTTTGACATAGAGTATGTCAATCAGAAGGCAATCAAGGGATAGGTCCTTATAGATTAGCTCACTAAAGCACCCCTTACAGACATAGAGCCAATCACATTCTAATTTCTTAATAAATCCATATTGACCATCATGGACATAAATCTTGAAGAGTAACATTGGAAGTTTTATTTTGATGGATCATTTATTGCACATGGATCAGGGGTAGGCCTATTATTTATTACACTATAGGGAGGTCTAATCCCTAAATAATTTAAAATCTATTTTCCTTATACCAACAACATGACTAAGTATGAACCACTTATTTCAAGACTCTGATAGGTAGTACAATATAATGTATCTCAACTCAAGGTTTATGGTGATTGTTAGTTAATCATAAATTAGGATATAAACCATTTTTAGACCAAAGATGATAAGCTAGTTCCATATAAGGCCATGGCTGACATTCTCAATCAACATATTATTAACATTCAATTTGAGCATATACCAAGGGTTAGTAATAAACTATAGATGCTATGGCCACTAATGGCTCCTTGATTTGACAAATGGACAAAGCTAGAGAGTATTAGTTCCCCATTGAGAATTTGATCACAACTAGCTCATGAACCTTTAACCATTATAATGATTTTTGATATGGTTGGTCTTAGTTCTATCTAGTATTTAGACATTTAAAAATACCTTCATGACCAAGTTTTACCACTTGACCATTCCTAAAAACAAACCAAATCCTTCATCTACCAAGCCACTTGTTATACCTTACATGGATTTACCCTTTAACACTGTAGTTTTGATGAAACTCTTATTCATTATTTAAATTTGGTAGAATATATGCTAGCATTATAAGAAGTTCATGAAGGCGTATGTGTATCCTACACTAATAGGGTCATCCTATCAAAAAATATCTTGTGTATTGGTTGTTATTGGGCCATGATGAATGCAAATGCATCTACATATGTAAAGAAGTGTAAAAATGTTAATGGTATGCCAATCTAATTCATACCCCAAGATAGACTATAAAACCAATGTTAACACCATGTATATTTGATAGATGGGGACTTGACATCATTGGGAAGATCAATACCACCTCATATGATGGCCATAAACATTATCCTTACCACCACCAAATATTTCACTAGTTGTGTTAAAGCTATACCCCTCACATGATTGGACAACAAAATTCCAAGTTCATCTTCAACCATCTCATTTGTCACGACAGTATCCCCTCTGACATTATATCTAGTAATGGAGGATCATTCAAGAACAAGGATGTTGATAAGCTATATGATGAATACAACATCACATAAAAAATTTATACAACATATTACCCTCAAAGTAATGGCTAGGCTGAAGCATCAAACAAAACCATTGTCAACATTCTTAAAATTATTGTCAATGATGTTAGTCATGATTGACATCTTTAGATATTCTATTCCCTTTGGGAATACTATACTAATCACTGTACACCCATAAGAGCCACTCCGTATTCACTTGTTTATGGTATAGAAGCCATCCTTCCCATTGAGGTTGAGTTTTCATCACTGTACATCTCTTTTAATCATATCCTAGATGGTCATGACTATCGAGTAGCTCACCTACACGAGCTAGACCTGCATGATGAAAAATGCACCACAGCACTCAACACTCTTTAGGCATATTAGAATTGACTCAAAGTTCACTACAATTGGTGCATTAAACATATAACATTTAAACTTGGTGATCTTGTTCTTAAATAAAACCAAAAGAATACCATAGTCATAAAGAATCATAATGGCAAGTTAAAACTCAACTAGGCTGGTCCTTTCACCATTACAAAAAACTTTTGAGCTAGATAATATAGGCTTGCCACACTAGACAACCGTAAATTTGATGAGCCAATGAACATTATCCACCTCAAGTCGTACTATGCTTGAGTGACTTGGTCTATTGTTTATAAGGACCATTTTAAGTTGTATAATTTTGTTAATCTTCTTGATATAATACCTTTTTTACCGATCTATCATCCTACCAACATATCAATTTTCATATCATATGTCTATTTCACCATACCCTTCCCTATCAATAGAGTTCATTTTTCCCTCCCTACCTAACCCTATGACCTTGGTTCCATTCTATATGATTCCATCACCAATTTTAGCAAGAACATTTAGATTTGGTTTCTACAGTTGTTTCATATATTCTAAATAGAGGTAGTATTTTGGAGTAGGGTGACAAATATTTGTTAGTTGTATCCTTCATTTCTTATTTCATTCTCTCTCATTGTCTTGATCCTAATTATAACTACCTATTGGAAAATTAGTCTCAGTGACTTATGTCATTGTATCCTAGTTATAACCACCTATGGGAAAACTAAGGGTAACACTTGTTTATTATTCCTTGCCCATACCAATTCACTATTATCTATGTCATACTATGAATTTATACCAATTGTGCCTATATTTTTCTGAATTAACTGCTACACTAGTTAGATTCCCTTGTTGTAAGGTAGAACTACAATGACTTGAGGTCCTACTCTAAGACTCTACAGGATATGCTTGATAATTATTTAGGTTAGCTCAGTTGCCCTTTCTATCCATGATCTCACCATTTTACAAGAACTGAAAGCAATGATCTTTCCATTTTATGAGTTTGAAGCATTTAGTGTATTGTCATTATTGATAGAGTTAAGATACTCTAAAATTTTCAAAAACATTTGTAAAACCATTAGAAAAAACTAAAAACATTGACCACTTCTTTGCCTTATAGATTCTAGGAATCCTTACTAAGTTATAAGAAAATCACTTATCACTTAGTTTCCCAATACTTTTTGGCCTTTTATCCCACATAATTTCCATTTTTAAAGTCCATTCCTATTCTTATATCACATACATTCTATTTTTTTCATCAACTATCATTTTTCTTCCCATTTCCTAAGAGAACTACATGTGGCCTAAAGTTTTTGTTGGTTATTACATCAATGGAACTATATAGGTAGTGTCCACTTGCCTAGTGCATATGGAGATAGCTTGACCACCCCCTTACTTTTCTTCTATTCCCCTATTCTTTTAGTTTGTTAAGTTGCCAACTATTTTCTAGGGGCAATGTTCATATGGATTAAATTTAAATTATTTCTTTCTTTATTTATTTCTTTGTTATTTTACGTGCATCTTTGTTTGCTTTAAATATTATTTCCTTGATTTAGTCTATGTGAATTAATTAGGTGATTCCTTGTGTGCACCTAAACTTAAATCCATCCATATTCATATGTGTACATTCATATCATGGTTTCTATCATTGGTGCATTGTTTTCTATTGAGTATTGGATTATGGGAGTCAGTCCCTATGCATATTTTTGACAAGTCCTCATGATGTTATACCATGATGCCTATCGACACATACTACAACAAACCTCAAATTCAAGAAGTCTATTTAGAAATGGTAGCATCAACATCTCTTTGGTATCGACGTCCTAATTCAATCCCAATCATATCCTACACAACATAATAAAATAATGAAATA
This sequence comes from Torreya grandis, assembly GCA_037957365.1. Classification (NCBI taxonomy): domain Eukaryota; kingdom Viridiplantae; phylum Streptophyta; class Pinopsida; order Cupressales; family Taxaceae; genus Torreya; species Torreya grandis. The sequence goes on along the minus strand of JARHVA010004668.1, from coordinate 140,018 downwards.
ATTTTAACCATTGTTTAGTTTGGATGAAAATATCCCTACTAGTAGGTTTCACCAATTCATCTTTATCCTCTATATTAGATTATAATCATCATCAGCCAAATCAATCATGTTTGCCATAATTAGGGTCCAATGAATATAACCACCTATGGGCAAATCATTGCACACCATCCCACCTACATTTCTCAATGATTATAACCACCTTTGGGAAAATCATTATGTCGTCACTAATTTAATTTTTCTTCCCATACAAGGGCATGTTGTTATCTTGTTTATCTATCCTAACTGGGACAACTTTATCTTCTCAATGATTATAACTACCTTTAGGCAAATAATTGTGTTTTCATGCCACATTTCCATTATCGAGGTATAATGGTTATAACCACCTTTTGAAAACCATTATACATTGTCCCACTTTATTTTTTGTGGTCCCCTCATCTCCATTCTTTCTTTTGAGGGACCACTTATCGACCTTTCCTTGTGATAACCATTCCCTAAAGGGGGGATCATAAAATTAGTTCATCATCATTGCATTTGTAAGCATACAAGACCTTTTCATTATTTGAGAAGATGCTATTATGCCTATATCTTGTAACACCTTCCAAAATAGGGGCAAACTATAGACACCTAAATCTAGCCACCAATGACCATCAGTCAGGCTTTTGACCAATTTCTACCAAAATGCACAATTTGGCCTAAAAAGACTAAAACACATTAAAACATTTTAAATTTATATATTCAAATGTAGATTTTTTTATAGAATATCATTAAATGGGGTAATGTAAATTATGGGCTAGCTAACTTTGATCATATCATTTCGAGAATGCCAATTTTGCACCTAGTTCCTTTAGATTTCTCTTTTCTATCAAATTTATTACACAAGACATGTGACTTTGTTATTTTGTGTTGGTAACATCCTAAATGGGGTAATGTATCTAATGCATCTAACATCACATCTTGATTCTAATCTAGTAAAATTTTGGACCAATAACAAGACATTTTGATCAATTTGAGTAATTTATACACAAAGAGTCAAGGTTTACATCAAAGTGCTTAATCATGCTTAAGATCTAATTAAACCAAATCATGAGCATAATTAAGAATTATATGAAACTTGTTGAATAATTTATTTTTTTAAATTGATTGTCATTAACTATATCATCAAGTGACATCATTTCTTAAGAAGACATCCTTAGACCATAAATGCATAAATTATCAAGGTTAACCCATCCCATGCCTCATTAAGACCCTCTATGCTTATTCCTTACCCCTCTATCCAAAATATTGATGAGCTTATTTATGAGTTTTAATTACATAATTGAATTAATCTTTAGCCACACATATCCATCTTGAGATGGATGGTTCAGGTTGATTCTAACCATTTTTGAAAATCTATAAATAAGAGACCTTGCCTATTGAATTTTAAACTCTTTAATTCTAAATTTATAATGTTAAATTTATTCCAAATATTCATGCAAATTAGTGTTATAATGACCAAATATTGATCCAAGCCAAGCTAGGATAAATCCAAACATGGTGTCAAGGAGAGATGGAGGTAGACACACTTCACTAATGTAGACTTCATGACCACAAAGCCGAGCAAGCCACTATAACAAACATTTTAGAGCATCCAGGAAAGGTGAAGGAAGGTATTTCTTTCATGTTTTAGTTATGTTTCCATTTTGTTTTGTTAACTAAGCTCTCCCTAGTAACTAGGCCTAGAGATGTTATGCTAGTGTGTTTATTTCATTTTGAGACTAACATAATACTAACCATCCTCTTTTTAGTCAAATTCTTATTTCATAGTAACCTCACTAATCAGTTTCTTAGAAATAAAGATTTTAAGCCCCCTTATATCCATAATTATTTTATTCTAATAATCCATAAAATCCTTTATGAGGTTTGTGTCATGTCCTATGATCCTCTACATATATTCTGTCAAGCCCCCTTTATGCAATTTCCACCATGATTTCTAACTAGCTCAAACCTATGAGCATGATGTCATCTTGAGCCTATCCCTATCTCCCACCATACTATGCCTACTTGTGAGATGGGTATTTGAGTGGTGGTCAGGATTCTCCTTTCCTTGGTAGGGCTTGTGGTTTATGACATCAAAAATCCTTAATGAATGGACTTTCACCTAGCTTGTAACATTAAATCCCCATGTAAGATTATGACTAAATAACATTATTCTAAAACCCTATGTTTTGGATGTAATTTTCATGCATGTGATTTCCACTCCCACACCCTATGATATAATATCTTCATTTTGAATTGCCTTGATGACATGTGTTAGGATTTGGCTACTATAGATTTATTTATCATAATTGTGATTAATCATTTTTATATTTTTAACCCTATCCCCTATTTTATGTTTAAATTTAGGGTTAAACATCTACCAAAAATAAATTGGCCATGAAAAGTAAATATGCATGTATTAGTATAAATAGAGTGGTAGCTAAAATAATACACATAATTGAAAAAATAAGGTTGTTAGAAAAAAAATTGTTAAAAAAAACCTACAACATAGTGTTGTTTAAATAATTGTACAAGCTATTTTAGTCCTTAAAAAAATAAAAAATCATGTATTCATATACAAAGGCAAGATAAAATCATGTCTATAATGTATTTGATCTTCAATATTATCAAAAACTAGGAAAATATGTTAAAATGAAGTTCAATGGTAAGGAAATTTTCCTTCAATCTTGACTTGAAAGACATTGTTATAGAAAATCTAATTTTTATAAATTAAGGAATGATTGGAAAAATGGAACAATGATTGATAATCATGGTGGGAAAATATTACAAATTTATGTTAAAATAAACTGGAAAAAATTATATTCTCAAAAAAATCATCAAAGAACATGCATATATGTCTCCTAAAATGACAAGCATTGTGAGAGATGGTTCATGTGTTATTTTTCACTTTTTTCTTCCATAATTAACTAGAAAAGAGTGTTATAAAAAATTTAATGAATAACTTCATTTATAGGGAATGAAAAATATTTGACAATCATGTTTTTTATAATATGTGGAATAAATATTTTATAGATGTGTGATTTTTAATAACAAATGAACATTAAATAAGTGGATTCTATTGGAGCTTTAAAATAAGAAATCATCTAGCAGGTTGTCTCATGATAAATGAAGTGTAATTGATAACAAGATCAAATCCCATATGATTGATGTAAGGGTTAAAATATTTTTATAGTTTTTTCATTATCATGTTTTTTGCAATATGTGGAATAAATACTCTATATATGTTTAATTTTTAATAACAAATGAACACTCAATATTTGGAATATATTGGAACTTTAAAATAAGAAATCATCTAGGAAGTTATCTTATGACCAAGGTAATGTAATTGATAATAAGATAAGATCACATATTTATGATGAAAGGGTTTAAATATTTATGTACCAAACATACATGAGACTATCCACTTCCAATCACAATGAATATTTAAGTATTATTCATGATAAAGATGGTAAAAGTTAAAATATTCTCCCTCGAATGGAAAACAAGTTAAAAAAATCTAGTGACAGGCCTATCATGTTATTCTTGTTAGGAATACTTACACATAGGCACAAAAAATGTCGGTTTGGAAAGTGTTTATATCCATATGTTCTAAGTGGTTACAAATTTACTATAGTGTTTCTAAATCAATGTTTAAATTATTTGGAGACAACACAACACATGGAAATAAATATGGAGACCTAAAATACACCTTTGGGAGATCTAAGTGCACTCTTTATGATGTTTTTCTCTAAAATTAAATGTATCCTTCATGTAAAGGGTACCAAAGTTATTTGTCTCAAATTTTTAAATTCAACAAGTTGCCACCCATCTTGCTACTTCAATCAAAAAAATTGCAAGGGAGAAAAAGGTAAAATTTAACAATCAACAATGTATATTACCTTAATTTTATATATGTATAATAAGATGCATTGATTATTACTTGTTTGCAAAATTTTATTCTCAACATAGTCAGGCGGGTTCTTGAACATGAGGGGGAAAAAATTTGGCCTTACATGGTCAAGCTCCTGCTTGACCATGTGAAGCCAAATTATTTCTACCCACATGGTCGAGATGGAGGGCATAAAATATTTAACCCACATGGTGAAGTTCTTGCTTGACCATGTGGGGGTAAACATTTTTAGCCCTTCATGGATAAGTTCTCAATTAACCATGTGGTGATAATATTATTAAATATTAGTATGTATGAAATAATTTCAAATGATTAAAATTGAGTGTTTTTTATTGTTAGTCATGTTCATAAATTCATATCCTGCAATGAGATATATAGAGAGATTTTGATCTAGTACCCATTACTTATAATATACATACATGTTTTTAAAGAAATTAAAATTATATTATTTTTATAAGGTCATACTTATGAAAATATAGATGGCACATTTATAATGTTAACTGTAACTTTAAATGGAAGAGATGTGTGGAATCTTACATAAATTATGGGTATATATAGAATCTATAACACCACAATAATGTTTAACCCATATATTATTCAAGAGGTGGTAGATTTTAAAGGATTTATAAAACCCTATTAGCTTAAGTGTAAAGATGAGATGTGTATTTTGATAAAAGATCAACATTTCCTACTAAAAATGGAGGATGGATTCCTAATTTTGAGGTTCAAGCATATATTTTATGATTATGAGTGGTCTACACCCCTAAAATGATTGGTTACATTAAAGGATGATAACATATATGCACCACATAAATATGCAAACCATATTAATTTCAAGTATTTGAATAAAATAAAGATTGAAAAAATAGACAATAATAAAAGGGCCAAGATAGAATTGAATTTATGAACAATGAATATTATTTGAGTGAGAGCAAAAAATTAGTAGAGAAATTACTTGATAATGATGACCATTGTAATGAAATAAACATCAGTGGGATGAAATCATCACTTTGAAGATTCATTTCAATGTTTAATGAGTCACATATAGAGGGATCTAAATTTTGGCCTACCCTTGAAAAATATTTTAAAGATGTTCATGATATTTTAAAAATAAGATATGTTTCCTACTAGAGAAACTTAAAAAGGTGAGCTTTGTACAAAAAAATAATAATATTGTAATGTCACATGTACTAGAAAAACTATTTTTAAAAATAAGATAAAGACTTTAAAGAGGCACATAATTACTATGAAATTGAACAATTTATTGGATATGTAGGTAAAAATAGAAAATTAAATCCTAGGTTAGATGTAAAGGAAATATATTTGTGTTTCATATGTCATGACAACACTTTAGGGATATATTACACTATATGGATGGAAAAGTATATAAATGGGGTTATTATATTACGTAAAATTTAGAAATTGAAATTCAAATGCAAAATGGCCATTCAAGCATGCCAAATTATTGAAAAATAAATTTTAAAATACATAAAATACTCAATATTGGGAAAGGAAAGTGAATTAGATGCAAACAATAATTTAAATAAGAAAAATATACCCCAATAAATGCAAACATCTACCCCCAAATGTAATGGATGTGCCCCAATTTACCCAAAGATAATTGTGCTTGATAGCTTAAATTTTGGATTGCAATGTCTTAGCTCAAAGACTATGAAAAAAATAGAGATTTATAGAGTATTGATACTTTAATTTTATATCAAGAGATTATTCAAATTTTTTCATGACTTGTGCATGGAGGAACAGTGGTTAAATAGAAAGTGGTGAAAGGAATGGATGGTTATATTTTATCCAAGTTGGATTAAAATCAAGGGTGGATAATATTTGAGGAATTAAAAATTCCTATGGGATGGAAATTAATTTAATAATCCAAGGAATTAAAAATTCCTTGAAAAATTCTAGAAGAGGTGGTGTGGATATCTAGAAAGATTAGAAGATTCTAGAGTCGATTAGCTTAGTTATTCGTAATTAAAAGAGTGGTTAGTAGGTGGAGGTAGGTAGGATTTATAAATTTAAAATTACTAAAAATGATGGTGCAAGGATCTAGGTGCATTAAAGATTTATAGATAGGTTTTAGGATAATAAATGATTATTAAATGAGGATTAGTGGGAGGATTTGTATGAGAGGCTAGTGGGGGTAGGTGAGGGTAGGTGGCGAGGTATTTAAAATTAGAAAATAACAGATAAGTGGGATTTAGTGATAAATGACACAAATTATTAGGATAATTAATTAAGATTGATGGATTTATAAGGTTGGTATATGATTTATAAATGTTATAGGGATAGAAATTAGTCTAGGTAATTGCTAAGATAATATTAATATGATTTTAATAGTGATAGAGTTAGTAGGAGAAAATTATTTTAAGTGTATACATTTTCCCCTCTTTGAAAGGACATAATGACTAAAATAAGTAATGGTTTTTCAAATAAGGAAGAAAATAATGAAATTTATTAAATTAGGATGGATGATGCTCCCTTGAGGGGCCATGCAAGGAGGAACAATATAGATGGACACTCAAAAATAAAACAAGGGGTGGGATGGGCAGATAAACAAGATGATGAGGGGATATGATGCAAGGGATGGGAGATAGATAAAAATGACCTAAGAAGTGAGACAAAAATAGATGATTCCCCTGGAAAAGACATATATAAGGGAGTATAAAATGATGGCATAACAAATTTAGATGTTCCCCTAACAAGAAACAACTATGATAAGATGGTGATAAAAGGTTATTAACTTTAGAAGTATCTTAGGCATAGACACATGCTATTAAAGCTACAAGCTTGGATTAGATTATCAAACATAATATTTAGACATATCCCAAGTAAGGAAACATTCTAGAGAGATATGTAGACCTAAAAATAGATATTTTGATGAGATTTGATGGTGAAGACTCAAAGAGTTTGTTGAATGGATAATATGATGTGATAGGAAGAAACATAAAGGATACAAGTGACTGAGGGTTGAGAGGTAGAAGTGATGAGGGAAACTTATCCATCCTTGTGAACTACATATGATTAAAAAATACCTACATAGTCTTGGAGGACCCTATCACAATGTAGTTATCCCACTATGTAACTATGATCACCATTATGTATTAGATACAATTTAGAATTCTAAATTTCAATGGAAAATGATAATTAAAACATGATAAATTATTTAAAATCAATGGAAAATGATAATTAAAACATGATAACTTAGTATTTAGGAAATAAAGTAAATTGGATGCAAACAATGATTGAAATACGAATAATATACCTCAATCTATGTAAACAATCTACCTCCAAATGCAATGGATGTGCCCCAATTTGACAAATGATAATTGCACTTGATAGTTTTAATGTTGGATTGCAATGGCTTGGATAAAATAATATGACAATAATAGAGATTTATAGAGGATTGATAAGGCAATTATACATCAAGAGAGTATGTAAATATATTCATTCCTTGTGCATGGAGGAAGGGTTGTTAAATATAAGGTGGTGAGAGGAATAGATGGTCAAATTTTATCCAAGTTATATTTAAATCAATGGTGGCTAATAATTGAGGAATTAAAAACTCCTAGGGGATGGGAATTTATTTAATAATCCAAGTAATTAAAAATTCCTTGAAAGATACAAGAAGAGGTGGTATGTAGCTCTAGGAAGATTAGAGGCTTCTATAGTCCATTAACATAGCTAATGGTGATTAGAAGAGTGGTTAGTAGGTGGAGGTAGGTAGGATTTATAAATTTAAAATTCTTAAAAAATTATGGTTCAAAGCTCTAGGTGGATTATATATTTATAGAAGGGGATTACGCTAATAAATGATGATTAGATGAGGATAGTGGGAGGATTTTTAGGAGAGGCTAGTGGGGGTAGGTGAGGATAGGTGATGAGGTATTTAAAATTAGAAAATAATAGATAAGTAGGATTTAGTGATAAGTGATATGTGCTTAAGATAAGTAATTAGGATGGAGGGAGTTATCAAATTAGTATATGATATAGAAATGTTGGATATAAATTAGTCTAGGTGATAGTCAGGATAATATTTATATGATGTTAATAGTGATGCATTTGGCAAGATTGAGTGATTTTATGTGTATATAGTTATAGTCACATCAATCATGGTTTAATGGTATGTTCTCAAGAATAAGAGAAAATTAATATATCATAAGTTTTAGATATATAGTAATATTTATTGATAAAGACATGGATACCCAATCACACTAAGAGTGAAATGCCACTTGTTAAGTGTGAAAATATAGTGTATTCATGGAAGAAGGATTTAGATGGAAAGGAAGTGAAAAACGCTTCTCAAATAAAGAAGGTAAAATGCTTGAGGAATTATACATAGTGTCATGTCTAATTATAAAGTGAACACATTATTTTTAATAAATGGTACTTTATTTGAATCACTTATTGTCACATTAATTGTGTATTATATTTTTATATCATTGAAATAATCATATATTTTTGAAACTAATGGTTATATATATATATATATATATATATATATATATATATATATATATATATATATATAGACACACACACACACACACATATACATGTGTGTGTGTGTGTGTATACACATATACATATACATATATGTATATGTATATGTATATATATATATATATATATGTATATGTATATATATATATATATATATATATATGTATATATATATATATATATATATGTATATGTGTGTGTGTGTATATATATATATATAGATATATGTGTATATGTATATATATATATATGTATATATATGTATATGTATATGTATGTATATGTATATATGTATATATGTATATATATGTATATGTATATGTATATATGAGAGTTTTGAGAGGGGCCCTTCCCTCTTACAAAAATATTGAATGATAAAACATTAAAGTACCAGTAAGGAACAATGGGCTAAAGATTAGACAACATGACAACAATAAATGAAAGGTTGTCAACAAATGATAAACTAACAACTGAGAAGAACTAACAACCTAAAAAAAACAATAAAAAGGGACAAAACAAACATAAAAAGAAACTTAATTGTTCATGATGGCTCCTTCTAACTATCTTCTATGTTGGTAATGATTTTTTCTAGTGCTATAAATCCAAAATAATCCCCAACCAACTTGCCAATCTTGTCTTGAATTTTAAGCCTTTTGTTGGATCTTAAGTCAGTAATTTCATCCTTATTCAAAAGAGATTATTTGAGAATTTTGGTATTTTGAAAAAAATATTAATATATTCCTTAATAATCTAAATCAGATGGAGAGCTTGATTGATTTTATCCTTCTCCTTTTTTAGTTGATTCACCTTAATCTACAATTGAGCCATTCTATTAGTAATAATTTGAACTTCAACCTACTCCTTCGAATCCTCTAGGACATTCTTACCATATTTAGGCTTGTCCTTCAACTACTTTTGGATATCCCTCATAGAATTTTTGATATTTTTGTTCTTTCACAAACTAATTCATAATTTTTTTATGAAATTTCACATCCTTAGTTAGGGAATCAAGTTTTTAATGGAAATTATCCTCCATATCATCATGAACATGTTTTTTACCGTTTAGGTCCACAAGGGAATAGATGCCTTTATGTTTCTCAATAAATGTGTCCTTTCCACTAATTTATTTACCATGATGGTATAATTATCCTTGGTGCTAATATTATGACTATCACCTTTCTACTCCAGAGATTCCAAAGAGTTTAAAATTTCCATAGTCATCACTTGAAGATCCTTAACTACTTTAGATTTTCCCTTTGTGTATTGTGGAGAACCTAGAGAATGCACCCTAATGTTGATGGTTTTAGGATTCCCAAAGGTTTTGGATGTAAAATATTTATTTAGGGATGATGGTTTAGAAGAGCTTCCCCATTTCAAAATCTTGACTATTGTCACATAAATATTTCACATATTTGATTATTGTTTGATTTAGTGTGACAATGGGTACATACCTAAGGTGTGGGACCTTGTCTCCTTGAGAAGAACCTCTAGATAAGACTAGATTCCTTCCCTAAATATGTGCACCTAATATAGGTTTAGTTTTCATGATTAGAACACTATTATAAAGACTTATTTATAGCTGATATTGAATTATTATCATAGTAAAGGGATATAGATAAAATGAAATTACAATGTGGTTATGCACCAAACATTAGATAACTCCTCTACTTTCTTGAATAAACATGAGATAACCTTTTCAAAATTGATAACTCGTATACACAATCTTCAAATCAAAATTCTCTCACATAATTATTTTGTATGAAGGTAAAAAACTTAATAAAGCACTAAGAGGGATAAAAAATCACCTTAAAAAGGACTGAAATGATGAAATCCATTAGTAATTTCTATAAAAGTCTAATAATACAACATATAACCTATAAAATAATATTTCTATGCATGAAGGTGAGAAAGACTAGACAACAATATAAGGGAATGACTGATTTTCCACAAGTAAAGATCAAAAAATACATAAATTACACACAAGATGCAATAAATTTAATAAATGTAAATATGGTTATTTATTTATTCCAAGGCTAAAAACCATGTTATAATCTTAAATGATTAGAATTTTACTACATGAAAGAAGAGGGATCCTGAAAAAGTCCTTTTTCAGTCATATATATATATATATATATATATATATATATATATATATATATATATATAGAAAATATAAATAAGTGGGAGTAGAAAATAACAATAACTTCCTAGTATTACATTCATTAATTTATCATGTGTGGGATAATGATGAAAATTTAAGCATAATAAAGAATAAAACATCATATTCATACTCCATTTGTCTCTTGTTAAGCTTATTTAAGCTATATTTGGTCAAAATTTCACCCCATGTTGTTATATTCTTGGAGTATGCTTGGTCTTCTTGTCTTAGTGAGCCTTGAAGTCATCATTTACTCTTGGGCATACATGCTAGAGAGAGGGAAGTTGATATTTGACTTTTTATTCACAATTTAATCAGGCCTTTTTGAGTCTTTTGCATGAAAATAACCCTAAATTTGACATTTTAGGCCTCAAGTTAACATAACTCACTTCACTTTGATCCTTGCAGATGTTTGAAATAACTTTCAACCACTTTATGAGGTTTCATTTTATGAGGATACATATTTCCAATGTTTAAGATGTTTAAAACCCATCTAAAACCTCTCATCATCATTGAAACCCTACAACAAACCTCCTAATTAGGTTATAAAATCATGAACTTCCTTGTCATATTCCTATAGCCCAGTCTATTAGGTGATTTTATAAGATGTTTAAGACAATACTAGGACCTAAAATATTCATGCTTTAGAATTGTCTTGGCTATGCCCATCCTTATCAATCTTTTATAGTAGTGTATTAGCATGGAAACATTGTAAACTTTGTCACAAACATGTTAGAAATCTTGAAATCATAGAAATCCTTAAAAATGTTCTTATAACCTAATGATGCTTGGAAACTTGCTCTAAGATCTTCTCTAAGGCCTTCAATCTACTTGAAACTCATTTATATCTATTTTTAACTTGAAACCTTCAAAACATTATTTTAAAACCTTTAAAGCCTAATTTTCTTCTTAAAAGGTCATGCTTGGAATCTTTACTAACTCTATCTTCTTATTATAGACCTCATAATGCTATTAAGATCATGACAAGGCCTTACATCTTATCTAGACCTTAAAAACCTTGTTTAAAATCTTGTTAAAAAGTCTCGAGACCATGAACTCTTTAATATATAATGATACCTTCACACACACACACACACACACACACACACACATATTCATATCTATGTGAAGGTAGCAATATAACAGTCAAGGAACTAGGAACTCTTACAAGAATTCCTAGACCTATATGTTCTCCTTGATCCTTGAAAACCTTGCATCTTTTCTACCTAAAGACCTTAATTCTCATTTTTATAGGAAGTGGAAGCTTTGAAGTTCTATTTTTGGACCTTACAAGTCTATGGAAATATTTGTATTATTAATGATATGTTCATGAAGGAACCTTCTAGTAAGTATCAGGATTGTGGGAAACTCTTTGAGGCTTAAAAATTGTAAAAAACACCTTGGAAACATGTTAATAAACCTATATACTTGTTTCTTCTTCTTTAATCATTTTTGGATGGTGAAAACTAGTGATATTTGCCTTATGTCATCAACTAACCTTGTAATAACTCCACCACAGACTTGTAGACATGTTAACTAGGTCTTTAGAGGTTGAAACTTATTTTTATCCTATAATTAATCATCGAGACCTGAAACTTTATTGAAACTAGTGTTAAATAACTTTGTATTATTACCAAGGATCCTTGGAAACTATTATAGGCATGTAGGTGTGTTTTAAAATTTAGATCAAATTCAAACCCTACAAATGTCATTTCATGAGCTCTAAAATCTCTAAATCCTCATTAAAAAATATCATATATTTTTGATATGTTCAAAATCTTGCTTCAACTCCCTCTCAAATATTAAATGAATTTCTTTTGATTCTATAAACCTCATATCTTTGTCTTTCTACCTTGTATGAGGCTTTCAAGAGTAATATAACCTCTTGATCAGTTATAGAAAATTATATTATATGTTATAATCTTATTTGAAGCTTTAGAGTCTGTAAAACCTGATGACAATACTTATATGAGCTTCCAAACATTGGAAATCATTCTTTTGTCATCATAAAAATAATAAAACTATGGTGTAGACTTGAAAATGTTCTTCTTTCATCATGGAAACTTTTATTTTTGCCATATACACAGGCCTGCAACCTCATATTTATTGACTTAACTTTATCCATAGAGTTTCTATATCCACTATAGCTTTAAAACATGGTACTAACATCATGTCATTATGAAAAAATTGCAACACTAATATAAATTTGGTTGCTAGGAAGAGATTGAACACCATTTTTATTAGCATTACTAGATAAGAAACCTTGCAAGTCTTATTTTTATTGGAAGGATATTGAGATTTCCAATAGAGTCTTGGAAACATGTATGAAACATAAAAATTTCATGTCTAGCACTTAAGATGCAAGAGAAGAGTCTGTAAACTTGTTTTTAGCCTTTAGAAAATTAGAGAACAATCAAAATGTATGATCATGGGTTTAGGGTTTTTAGAAGTTTTGAAGACTATCTATATCCTTGTTTATGGATCCATATATTTTTTCCATAATCATGGATTCTAGAGGCCATCATAAGGTGCATTAAAACTTATCATAACCTTTCCCAAGCCTTTTAAGTACCATGCATAATTAGAAATGAAATAGGATGTGACTGATCTTTTATGAAAACCCTAAAAATCTAGCATTTTGGCTATTGTGAAAGACTATAACCTTAGTTTATTATTTTGAAGACAAATAAACAATCATGGATGGAATTATTATCTCTCACAACCTTAATATCTTGCTTAACATCCTAACATAGAGTCTTTAAACTCTAATAGACTTGCAACTTTTCATTTTTTACTTTCTATATAGCTTGCAAATCTTTTTTTCATGATAGATTTTGGTCTGCAAACCCTCTATTATTCTATTGAAATCTTTCACATATTCATTTTAGGTTATTTTATTCATCACAAATTCCTCAATCCTTATTTCCTGCTCTTCAACCCTCTTAACAGAATTTTCAAATATCATATATGCCTGTAACCTAGTTTTATCTTGTCATATATCTTGTCAATCCTTAAAACCATTAGAAATGTACCTAAATCTTGGTGAAAACCAACAATATTTTACCTTTGTATTATATTTTCAAGGTATTAGGTTATGAAAACTCTAAATATATGCATAAAAGTATCATGAAACTTGGAAACTTGTGTGACTATGCTTACAATAGTCTTGTTTAAAGCTCCATATATTGAGATCATGCTTAGACCATGTTGAAAATATTGATTACAATCATATTTATCTTGAAAACCCTCACCAACATACCTTCAACCTTGTGAAAACATGCTCTTCTTAATGTTAAAGAGCCTTTTTATACTTTGGAATCTTGGAAGACTTTAAAAGGAGATAGAATATGAGGGAAACAAGGTCAAAATTCCTTTTGAACAGATGCACAAAACTCATGGAACCATAAATTAGTTCCAAAACCTCCAAATTAAATTTATCTCTCTTCGAATGTTACACCTCTTTTAATTACTTAAAGACCCTTTTTGATCTATTTCGCATTGAAACACGTTATTATGTCTCTATTCCTCAACTAGACCTTGACATAAACTAATATGAATTTATGATTCAAGAATGTTCGTTAAGCCTTAATGAAAAGAGGAATAATATGACCCCATGAATTTAAATGTGCTCATTAGTCCTATTAAAACATGAAAATACCTAATTTTGGTACTAAATGGTCAACATGAAGGTTTGTAAAGGTTGGGAACTAGCTCATGTTAAGTTTGCCTTGGCCTAAAAGTATTGTTTCGAATATGTGGGGTGATATAGAGATCAAGGTGACTTGAAAAGTTAACATCAATCAGCTTGATTTGAGGTGAAGTCGAAGGGATTGATATTTTTCATGTTGATACAAGAGGTAAATTAGCCCTTGATAAAGAAGAAGAGTGGCTTTGATTAATTGAATCTTGATAATGGAAGTCTCCATAATTAAGAGAAATTACAATGGGAAACTAGTAAGAATCTTATGGTGGAAGTGATTCAAAATATTTAAAATGTTTTGAATAGGTAACCTTATACCTAATTTTAAGAGTGATTTCCTACATAACTTGATGAATGACACTATTCTAGGTGGTAGGAATAGAGTCAATTAAAAATCCATCTTGAAATGGAATAAGCCTCCATTTATTTTGTAGAAAAGTGTGCATGTATTATTTTTTATTTATCTTGGATTTTAAAAAAATAGACCATCCATATTCATACCTATAATTATGGTGATGCTTATTTAGAAACATCAAAAGATATTCCTCTCATGGACATCTTTCATGCATTCCATCCTTTTGAGAAGTTGACAAAGATGAGAGGATCATACCTTTTGTTATTTTCCATAAAATTTGTGAGATATCCCCTTTTCATAATTTTCCAAATGGTGGGATTTTTATTCACAAATTTTACTCTAATAAGATCCACTCTACATTTGTCTCCCCCCATAACAACCCCAAAATTCTTCCTATAGAGAACAATTCAAGAAAATTAGCTCTATACATCTTAGGGATACAATGAATGCATAAATTACTTATTCTGAGGTCTAAAGTGTTATCAATCCACTTGAGATCATGAAGGTCCAAATATATAATGTTAATCATGAAAAAATTACAAATAAAATCCCATCTCAATTTAAAATAATAAAGGTGATATTTAGCATTTTTTTAGTGGTGAATCTTTGTTAATCTACAAATATTCCATTTTTTGATGTCAACATTTGGTAATTTTTGTGGAATGGCCGATAGGGTAGGATCACCTAAATTTTTGGGGTGATAGTTAATTTTGAGGGTAGTTTCACCTACATTTGAATATAAATTTCCTCATATAAATGTAATTCATCGATACCTCAAAAAATAATATGGAAGAATTCATCAGCAACTTTAGGACTTTTTTGGTGGTTTGTATTTCAAGTCCCAAGAGGGCTTCAAGAATCAATAGTTTCCAATAAGGTATGAAATGATTTTTTTATAATATATATTTTTAGTATTTTCTAAACTATAATTCCATTTACTTCTCTTTAAGTTCCATCATGGCAATCAAACCTGAGGGTACCAAACAATAGTCTATGGGCATCCAACATCTTATGAGTGTGGGCACTTGATAGTAATGTGATGACCCCTAACCACAGTCTACCAGTGTTCGATGGTAGATTATGGGTGGATGAAGATAAAATACAAGACACTAAACCATGTGAAAAAATAAAAATACATGGATAATTGGAATGTCATTTCAATATGAGTGGGCATCTAAATACCCATTTATTAAACTTGTAGAGCTAAAAAATAGTACTGACACACCAATAGAGAATGCAACTACACAATATGTAGTTAGAAACTTGGAAAGGACCACAAAATGTAACTCAATTTGAGCACAACTGAGAAACATTATGGAAAAATAAATGAGTTGGTAAAAAAAATGGAAATATCAAAAAAATAGTGAGATGGAAAAATGAAAAAGAGTGTATGCATCATTTTTACACAACAAAGTATTATAATCATCAAAAACATCAATGGTACCTCATTTAAAAAGTAAGAATAATTAAAGTTCAATTTGGAAAGGATTCTTAGTCTAATTTGCTTGCAAAATATAGAACTTTCAACTTTATATCACATTTTGAAAAGAAGACCAATCTCTGATTTCTCAGATTATAAGATTTTATTTCAGCATATTGGATTGCACAACATTCCACATTCACATTGGTCTGATACCAGTGCTTTGGAGATGGAAAAATTCTTTACAATTATTGAAAAGGAGGATTTTAAATAAAAAGTAAAATAAAAAAAAGGTTTATATCACTTTCCATTGATGAGGTAATAGTGGTTGACAACACACCATAGATATGCATGCATGTATATACATTTCAAATCAATTTAAAGCAACCTCACCTTCTATCTATACATAAAATAACTAAAAATTGTAATGTTAAAAACCTTTTCAAATTGGTTATTTCTTTTATGGATATTGTTGGGTTGAACTACCATGATATAGGTACTAAGTTGGTGTGTGCTATTGTAGATGGTGCATCAATAATGTAGGGGAATAAAATAGGTTTGTGTGTTTACCTAAAAACATTAGTTTCCCCATATATGATTCCAATCCATTACATGGCATATAGAATGAATCTTGCTTACAATATTGTAAGCACATTCAAAAATGCCACAAAAGTGGAGGAGCTTATCCATGATTTCCACGCAGACATGTCATGCAGTCCAAAAAGGTTTTTAGTGTTCCATAAATTTATAATTAGAGTGATTAATGGAAAAAAACTATTAAAATATTTAGATTCTAGATGGATTTCAATGTATGACCCTGCATGTAGAATATTTGAAGAAAATCAATCATTGGTTGGTTTTATGTTTAAGTATAGGATGGAGGTTGACAAGGCAAAAGATTTATTGAATTACGTGATAGATTTTGAAACTTTACTAACATAATGTGGTATTCTGCCCATCTTGAAGGAAATGCATTATTTGATGAAACATTCACAAGAGAGATCAATATATTGTCGACTTCATATGGTTGAGGAAATAGGTTTGTCTATCATTGGATATATTATACTACTTGGTTGAAAGTTTTAAGGGACCAATATTTGAGATTTAGGAAACTTTAACAAATATAAATTACCCTCAAAACTATTTTAAATTCAATGTTCATAAACATCTTTGTATTTTTGTTAATGAAAATGAGATACCATTACACACTCTCTAAAGATGAACTAATATAGTTGGATCAAAATTTGAAGAAGTACATGTAACAAGGGTTATATATGATACTTTCATATATGAAATTGAGAGACATTTCAAAAAGCTTATGTGTTGAAACTAGAGATTATTTTCAAAAGGATGCATTGCTTGAAGCAATGGGGGTGGTGAATCCTACATTTTGGAATAGTGAAGATGGTGAAGAAAGAGCAAGTAATTTATTTATCAAATACATGGGTAATCTCATCAAACATTTTATTAAGTATATAGAAATCAATTGAGAGGAAGTTAATGGTATTTAACAAATGAATTTAATAAAAAAAATAGTCAATCCTTTTTGGAATTGCAATGGTTAAACAATATTGGTTGTTAATTAAACTAACAAAAATGGGTTCTATTACCAGGCTATGGAAGAAATTGTATCACAACAATGATCTACATGAAAAAATCAATTAATATTTTCAATTATATGAATTGTGCTAAACAATGATTTTGTGGTCATGGAAGATTAAAGGGTATTCAATGCATTATCTTTTGTTAAATTAAGGCTTCATAATAGATTTGATAAAAATATTGAGACATGTTTAGGGTTGTATGTTTTAGGTTATGAATTGGATGTGTTTCCATATGATAGATAAATTTAAATTTGGAGTATTCTAACTAAAATAAGAGGTGTCATGAATAAAACTAAAAAAGAAGATAATGAAACTAAAAAGGCTAGTGAGACAGGACATGCAAATGTCAGTGATGAAACACAGGTTACCAAAGGGTTGTTTGAGATACCTAAGTGCTAGTTTGTAACATTGTAATATGTATATGAAAAATACTGAACAATATTCATGAAATGCTTAATTAATTTGATTTGAGTTAAGTTGTTTATGAAATGTTTAATTGATATTATCTTATCTTTAACATTCTGCAATATTATTCTTTAGCACTTTTTTACATTGCAAGTTGAAAAAAATAATACATATTAAGCATTATATATATTTTTGATTGTTTGAGCCTTTGAATTAAATTTACATTGTTTAATCAAATAGAATGGTAAACAATATTTTAATAGATATGAAACCAAACTTACTATAAATTAAACTAATTAAACATTGCAACACATTATTACACATCATATCCTAATATTAGTAAGGAATCCATAACTATAAAATATATTTTAAATATTATAAAATATTAGTTTCTAGTAATTAAAAAACATAATCATAAAACAACTCAAAGCTTTGAAATTACACCTTAGTTTCTATTAAATACACAACAAAAATATGGAATTAATTACAAAACAACACTAAAGTCTCATAATCATTTTGGATCAATGTATCCTTCTACTATTTACTGGTTGGTACTGGTAGTGGTTGTGCTATCTATGAGGATTAGGATCCTATATTCTTGAAGAAATTTTGCTATAAAATGGATATTGATAAGATTTTCCCATTCTTCTACAACATCTCCCATTGAAAGAAATGAAAGGTCTACTTCAACTTTGTTTTTAAACAAAAACATTAGGATCTATTGAATTTTATCAAATTATTTTCCTTGATGTATTATTTTGCTTATTCAATAAGACAAGTTTTTCCTTGAAATAAATTACCAAAGAAATATTTTTGAATGCATTTTTCATATGCATGTCAAGGACAACAGATTGGTTCTTTAGATTTATATATTTTGATTGAAAATGATGAAAAAACATTTAATATTTTAAATTTTTTAAAAATAGATTTTAATTTGAAAAATCATAAAGAAACTTATCACATAATTTTCTTTTTCTGCATTTGTAAGATCCACAAGGCTTTTATTTTTGCCCATTTGTTTTAGTATGCTTGGGATTTTGCATTAAAGTTCTTAAGATTATTCAACATTATATCAATAAAATCATCATTAAAGTTGTTATTCACCACAACACTTCTTGAAATTCTTTGCTTGAATAAAACATCAATTTTTGATGGTTGATGCTCTATCCCTGCTTACAATTGATTACATTGACTATGGTTGCAAAAATGGGCATTTATTTCCTAAATTAATAGTTTTTCTTGATGCTCCCAAGTTCTCAATTCATCAAGGTTTAGAAGAATAAAATCATTAACATAAGATTTATTAATTTCAACCAATAAATTTAAAATAGTAAAAATAGTACGTTGGTCATCTATTCAGGGAATTTCTTGCACAAAACTGCCTTCGATGCCGCTAAGTTGAGCATTAGGTGTAAGAGGTTGTTGTGAAGGCTCTATGGGCTGAGATACCTATATAATATCATTTGGATTTAAAAAAAACATGGGAGTTCCATTGTTAATGCCTAAATACTCTTCATCTGAATCAATATTATGAAGAACTTTAGTCCCTATTGCACTAGATAGACCACTAAGTGAACAGTTTGGAAACTTTGAATTTGTGACTTGAACCATGCCATTGCTTTAATCTAGGATAAATAAATGTTTCCTAATCCCAATATTTATAGTTCCATGATTGGGTGGTGGAGGTGGTGGTATTTTTTCCTGTTGAGAAGGACCTACAAATGGGAATTAAAATCACTAAAATGACCAATTAAAAAATATAATATAATATTAGCATTTAAAAAAAATAGATTTATTTATTTCACCTTGCTATTGTTGTTGTTATTTCTATTATTGTTGTTTTTATTTCTAGGGAAATCTCAAAGTTCTACTAGACCCCCTAGTGTTTGTAATATAAATTGTGTGAGTGCCAATATATATATATATATATATATATATATATATATATATATATATATATATATATATATATATATATATAATAGTTAAAATATTACAATGATAAAAGATTATTCAATCAAAACAAAGCAAGTTTATGAATCTATACCAGTAACATGAGTGGAGGGTTGTGCTAGAGGTTTAATTAAAATCCACATTTGTTTTCTTCTTATAAATTATTTCTTAGGTAGTTATGGATTTGATTATACATCCTCCTCCATGTTTGTTTCCACTATGGCCTTAGGAGGTTAACGTCCCTTGGTTGCTACATTTCTTCTGGCAATTATTTAATTTAATTTTTTATGCAAGAAAAATATATATTTTATTTAAAATTAACTAGATCAATATTTATATAATTATTTGAAGTAAATATGGTATAAATCTCAAATATTCATAAAAAATAACTCTAACTAACCTCATATGCTTCAAGTGAGAGTGCATTGACAAACATTATGGGATTGAGAGCAGAAAGAATAAATGATGCTTGCAAATCTAAAATAATTTTAGAGTATAATGCAATGATATAGTTACAACAATAAAAATGAGTATGTTAATTACATAGAGCAAATTTTAAATCATAGTTAATTCTATTGGAAATAAAACTGCACCAATCCAATAGTTGAGCACCTAAAGTACAAAGAATATAAACCAGAGCCAAGAATGAAATATCAGATGGTTTACCCTATAAAATAATTATTTATTATAAAATTTCAAGTATTATCAATAGAAAAGTATTTTTAATTCATTCAATTTTTATTCCTTTTTATCATGGCATGAGGATTTGTATAAAAATTAACATGTTAGAACTAACAGAAGTAAAACTAGTAAAAAATGAGCAATTATAAATTTTAAACTACATATCATCCACCTGCAATGAGTAATGGGAATCCAAATACTTTTTGTCCTCATCATTCAACAAGAACATTTTGGTGACCATGTCCTCATCCTTGTAAGGTAGACCTATCAATCTCTAAATATCCTTTGGATGGATTCCAAAATAAAAACTCTAGGATCCCAAGGTGATGTGGAATGTAGAGGAAGTAGTATTGAAGCTTTGTAAGAGAATATTAAAAAAATTAATATATTTCTCATACCAGGGAATGTATATAATTATATTAAACTCTTAAAGCTCCATTGAATCACTATATGTGTCTTGTTACTATAGAAGCCTTCGGATGATGCTGAATGTCAAATTCTAGAAAGTGGGTTTGGGGTTCTGGCTACATTTGTGCCTATGATTGCACCAACATCAAAAGAGTTTTGAGAAATGGAAAGAATGCATGAAAATAGGATTTTTAAAGTCAGGGAAAAGAGTACAAAATATTTAACCATGGAAGGAGAGTAAGAAATGGCAAAATGTGCAAAATGAGTTGCATTTGGCACTTTTATAGGAATTTTAGCTTGTTTTGGGTGAATGTTTATATAAAACAGACACTCACTAGCACCTTGTCATCTATCTATATAATTTAGGTGACCATATATATCACACTAACATTTTCCTACATCATACAGGTAAATATCCACATCAAACTAACATCTATCCACAACATGCTACAATCATTTATGCCTCATTGGTAGATGATTGTAGATATGATGTGGATGAATGATATCACTATGTAGGTGAATGTTAATGAAATTAATATTAACATACATTTATTATATATGATCTAGTGACCACTATAATAACATTAAATCCCATCTATATCACATAAATACTCATCTACATGGTGTCGGTGATCACCTGCACTATGCTAACATTAATCTCAATAGTGTAGACATCCACATATAAGGTACTAGTCATTTCATGTACCATTCTATTGGGTGATTACATGATTTTGATGTGTGAGTCATGGTGGCATTGGTATATACCATATATATGCCAATATACATCATGTTAATGTTCATCTACATTATGTAACCATTCATCTATGTAGTAGTGTTGAACATATACAACATGTTATTATGCACATATGTTTTGTTGCCATTCATTTGCATTATGTTGGCATTCATCTACATCATGTTTGTGTTTGTCTACATCATACCAACACTCATATACACCTTGCCATCATTCATTTGTGTTATGTCATTGTTTGTCTTAATTTCTTGGGCATTCGATTGTTTTGTTGGTCTTCACATATAGCCTATCATTTGCTTAAGATTTAGAAAAACTTAAAAGGCCTTGTGTGATTCACTATGTGGCATCACATGATTTTATTGTTCAACTATACACCTTCCGAACTAATATTTCACCATTGTAAATTTGATTCACCTCTAAACCTCGATGGATTTTTTTATATGGCCCACTAAAATTAACCCTAATGATATCCCATTCATATGGAATGATCACAAGAGAACTCTATAAAATTTCCATAATTATAGCTAATAATTGAAGAATTAGGCTAATAGATAAATCATAATGATCAAGATAAAAATGTAGCTTTAAATATGGGGATGAAAATCATCTCTTAGCCAGTTCGACACCCAAAAATGTTGCAAAATAAATTAATCCCCTAATATCTACTAACCATTACAAAAGTTTGATTCATCTTGGATTTCAAGGATTATATTTAATGAAAGGTCTTAATCCTTATACCACTTCATAAGGTTTATGGAACTAACTCCATTGTTAGCAAACCAATCTATAATACTATTCCCTTATCTATAAATGTGATTGATGGAAACTCTCTAAAAGGATTGAATGATTTAAATAACATCATCAACAATGTTTTTTATGATCCAACTTAGAACATATTTTTTAACGAGATAATACATGATATTCAAATAGTCTCCTTCAATTACCAAATTCCCCAAAAGGTTTCATTAGCCTCTACCAAATTATTTGTTTCAACACCCAAATTACTAACCTAAAAAACTACCAAATTTCTCATATTATATCTGATAATTCCACCTCAAACAACTTTCCTAAGGTTCTTCTTTGAAGCTCTTTAGAATTTTAACTTGACCAAACCTTAAGAAGGGGATCTTAACTTAATCATATTTATATATTAATATTTAGGGTATAAATTTATCTTGTTGTTAATATATATATTTCAATTGGTTTCTATACTTATTTTTACTTCCTTATTCTGGATGGAATTCCTAAAGGTGCAATAGGCTTGATTTTCCATTAGTAAGTGGATAATTCTAGCTTGCACTATCTTGGTATCATTTTTCATGTCATGAAAAATTATTTAATCTATTTACTTCTAAAGGCCACAAAAAACATGAGGTAAGTCCATATACCAAAAGAGTTTTTATAAAATTGCTATAAAAAGGAGAGGAACATTGTTGAAAAAATTAAAGCATCATGAAGGGTTAACCCTAGATGACAATGACCTTAACAAAAATATTCATTAAGACCCTAACAACATAGTGGAAATTAAGAATTAAGTGAGCTAAAAAATACTCATCCTTCTTACATAAGACACATCTATTAGGGATATGAATGTTTCTCTTCAAAATATTGTATATGGTCGATATTTTATTTTCCATAGCCACCAGTAAAAATAAATTTATTTTAAGAATCAAGTTTTTATTTCATAATTTTATCCATGGTAAGTCATCTGGGCCCACCTCCTATGCTATCAATTAATTTGATATAACATTTTAGTGACCGTCCTCCGAATTAGCTTAAATAATTTCATCTTCCATAATAGATTGTTTAATATGATAACATTTGAGGATGAAGTTAAGATTTACTAGAATATTCTTCTCCTCTTGGTTGAGGTCATCAAGAGAACAACTTTATAGTATTATTTAAAGAAATAACAATAATAAAAATAAAGAATATCATGCTTAATCAATTTTAGATTAGCAAGTGACTATATAAATAATTTTTATTGTAGTATAAATTAATAAAAATAAATATATAAATAAATTAATTAATTTAATCAATTGATTATTCATGATATACAATCTAAAAAATAACAAACTAACATAAATTCATAATCAGTGAGCCCCATTTATTTTTAATGGGTCTCATTTATCTGAAATATTATTATATATTGGAAAATGAATTAATGAGTCCCATTCATTTTAAATTAGGAAATTTAGGAGATTAAATGTTTGAAAAGATTTGTTATGTCCTTTCTTTTAAATGCTTATTGAAGGGTTTATATTGAAATTTAGTGGGCATGTGTCATGTGATAAATTTTGCATCATTTTAAAAATTTGATGCAAAAGAGCATCAAGTATTGAATAAAATGAAAAGAATAAAAATTTTGTTACTTTTTCCTCAAAATATACTAGTGTTTACTATCTCCCATACTATTTTTATGAAAATTTATTTAGGCAATGGACATAATACTAATAATTATAAATTAGTGTCTTATAGTAATATAAATATATCAAAGATGAGAACATAAATGGGAAATAAAATGTTTTGAGTTGAAAATTGTGGTATGTATAGAAATAAATAGATTTTAACTTAATACTTGTGTATTGTTAAAGGTTGAACATGAGTGAAATAGATCTCAAAGTAGTCTTAGATCAAAACCAAACTTTTTATATTGATTAGAGAAGTTTAGAAAAACAATAAAAAATAAATTTCTCTATTTTAGCAATGATAAAAATTGTACCATCAATATTGATAGGCTAAGGTTCAATTTCAATCACATAGTTTCATATTAGAAAAATGAAATGATATTATACTAAAATTTTGAGAGTTCATTCATCTATGTATGTGGATAAAAAATCTCTCTCAAATTTTTAAATTGAGATGTATATCTTCTGTAATTCCTTCTCCTTTCTCCAAACCATAATTGACTCCAAGAAACCTTGTAATAACTTAACAATGGATGTAGTTATGAGGGGATTGATTTATGTAGAAACTAATTCATAGAAAAAAAATTCAATTTGGACTCGTGTAATCTAACAAGAAGATCTGATGTAATATGAATATTTTGAACCTTATGCCTATGTATGAGATGAAATAAACTAATATATAATATATGATCTTTCACTAATTTTTTCACTTTTAGTAGAAGGGGTACATGCACTTCAATAGATGGTAGTACTACTAAAAATCATAGTGTAATATCTCATGATATTTTAACTTATCTTTTTCTTTTTTATAACTTTATTAGCATGCATGTGTATATAGGCTTGTTGGTTTCAAATTAATCCCTATTGGCACATAAATCAACAATAAAAAAGGCACAAAATATAAAAAATAAGGTAAAAAATAAAAAATAAAAATAGAAACAAGGGTCATGTGACCCATAAGGCATAATGCCCAGGACTGATAGGTTCGATCTTGGCATGATCACCATGATAGGCCTTTATAATGGTTTTACTATAATTTTGATTTAAAAATAGAAATTTTTGTTTAATAGGTGTAAAAATTGAAAGAGATTAGAATGTTAAATATATATAATTATTAATAATTCTAATTTGGTAACTTGTTAATTATGGAAAATTTCTATTTTTAGAAAACACTAAGATGAAATGTACTTTGATTAAATCTAACTTTCTATTGATTGTTCTAATATAATATTGTGAACCAATACAATATAGGAATGTGACTATGCGTGATCAAAAAAAAAATCTGAAATTATTTTTGGAAATGACCACACTCCATAGATAGTAGTATAGGCTACTTATTTTTATTAATTGTATACTTGTTTGAGTTGAATATGGCTGATATATGACAATGAAAACCAAATAAAGATAACATTTTAATAGTGAAATATCATAAAAATACTATGATAATATTCCTTGATAGGATTGCATTCCCTATAAAATATTACATGTTGTTTGTGTCTATTGAATGCAGACTTGTATGCATTAATTGTTGTAAAAATCAGGTTATTAATTCTACACTCCTATATATTGATCAAGATGAGATGATTAGATTCATAATTTTCTATGTGTAAGTAACTATTTTAGTATTATTTAATTTGGAAACTCTAGGGGTATTTATGAGAGCTAAAAACCTGCAAAAAGAGAGGATGAGTGTAATGAGCTAAACTAACCCTAATAACCCCTTGATGATTCAATCTTGCCTACTTATCTAGATAATCTAAAGAGGTAAATCGAGCCACACATAACTCTCCCACCTAGAGTTATTGTTTAATTTTACTCCTTGATTATATGCATGTAACTATAAATATGGTTTTCATACTTGACAATGATAGGTCTTGAATTGATTTGAGATGATTTAGACTTGGATTATGGTTGATCCTTGTGGAAGATATTAAATTTATAAGGAATATGGAAGATTTAATCAATGTAAAATTGTGTATTTGTGCTCCATAGATATTTCCAAAATAGGCATAATGAATTGTGTTTTATTTGTATTTATATTAAAACCTTTTTGATAATCATATTATCTAATCTTATAAAATGTGCAAGAAGATCCAAAATAATATTTCAATATTTGGATACTAGTCATTATTTTGCATGGGATGAGGCTGACTTAAGTGGATAGGTCCATAGAAACAAACATGTCTTGGAGAATCAGGGATAATTATCCTGAGATGGAGCCAGTTTGAGGATAGTATAAAGAAATTTGAGATTTTAACATGGAAAGTTATATGTAATAGAGATGGAGAATAGAAGGTCAAGATAATATATATAAAAATATAAAAATGTCTTAGAGTAATGGAAAATAATAGTTATTAATTTGGGTGCAAGATATTTGGTTTAATATGTGTCAATAATTAGCATTGCCGACTACTAATGACCAAATTTAGGTGTTTATATTCCCACCATTTATTATAGGAATGAAATTTATATAGTAAATGAGAAATAAATAAAATTAATTATCCAAGACAATTTTTATTTGATAAGATACTCTAAATATATAAGGTACTCATTTTATCAAACCCTGTAATAACACATGAAGTAGTCATTTGTTCTTTTATAAAATTTTAAAAATTTGAACTTCAAAAATTTGAAAATTAAGAGGAGATCAATGAAGGAGTACACCTATATGGATATGAAACCAAATTTCCATATAATCTATAACATATGGTGAAGCATTTGAGACATGTGCCATCTTATTGAATAACTTTAAGATATGGTTCCTTATGTTTGAACCAATGGATAATTGAGAGTGATAAATTCCTAATTTTGAATAAATAATCAATCCCTTAAGTTCAAAAGATGCATATTATAATTTTAATGAATAGGGAAAAGTACCCAATGCACTAATCCAAAGAAGGTGGAACCATGATGGGTTAGATAGTAGTGATGATAAGGCCATTGAGTGTCACTTTAATCAAGCACACATCACCCATATCAGAATATGGAACCACATAATAGGTTTGCTAGGAGTAATGCCAAGGCCATTAAGTGTCACTAGACTCAAAAGTACAATATTTGTAACAAATTTGAATCACTCCACTATAAACAAATCTAGATTCTATTTACATGATAAAATGAGATTAATAATATTCATTCCCCCATCATGACCTCAATACCCATATATTTGAATTTAAATAAAAAATATCTACCTTTGAAATTGTAACTTTAAAATTTGAAAATGTGCAAGATCAAGTATCATGCCTTTTGAACTTTGAAAAATGTGTATGTACATGAACAAGTATCATGCATTTTAAAATTTTGAGAATGTGTTTAGGAGAATGAATAAGCATCATTCCCCCTAAATCTATGTCAAAGTATGCAGAATTCCATGCATATATATGCTCAATTTTAATTTTCAATGTTTAACTATTTTATATATGCATATGAATATGCATTCAAGTGTGTATGTTTTTGTACTCGAGTCTTTGAAAAATTAGTGCATAGCATGTCATATGCCCCAAAGATATATATAAATGTGCCAATATTTTTCATGTATGTGATTTTTGAGTTGTTTTGACTCTTTGAACTATGTATTATGTCATAGAATCTAATTTTTCATTACTATTAATCTTTGAAACTTTTGTTTCAAATATTTTAAACCCATGTTTTATCTCAAAACATATTTTTATCTATTCATAGAGGTTTGGATCTATAATACAATCCCACTATAGTGCCCCCTTTTTGAGGTCAAGGATGTAGCCTACAAGTCACTCATATCAAAATAAAAGTTAACTTATCATGTGATAAAGATATAATCATGTAGCACTATGTCATAATATAAAGAGTATATCATCGTAGTAATGTAATTATCATTGAATCAGAACTATAATATATTGAATTCAAGGCATAAAGTGTCATGTATAGATAAATATATAAATGAGGAACATAGTAAAGTCACCATATTTAGAGTTATAATACACAATAAAATTTTAGTATATTTATCATGCCACCACTAATCAAACTTAATAATCACAACACAATGCCACACAATTTCACACATAGGCCACATGTAAGGGACATGATTAATTGTTGCACATACAAGAAAAAATCAACACATAAGGCCAAATGTCATAAGAAACAAAGATGTTTGAATGTCACACAAGAAAATATTACACTCATGGGGCTAAGGGATACAAGTAATGGACATGTTAAAATGTTGACCAAAGAAAGGGCCACACAAAATAAGTAAACAATGTCTAACCTATCATGTAAGAAAGTAAACAATATCAAAGGATCATAAAACAAGTGAATACTAGTCTAAACTATCTAAATGTATCAATTTAATATCATTTCAAATTAGCATATCCAAGCATCATAATGTAATATTTGATTAATTATTAAGACACTTGTACGATATGTAGTTTGACATGATAAAAATTCATAGGTAGATATAACCTATTGATAATTTGACATATAGAATTAGATACTCCCATCATAGGAATGACCACTAGGTAGAATGGAATCTAGTATATAAAAATCTATGCAGATATGTATGTCTTACATCACACTCACATACCTCATGAAATGCATGTGTTTGAAAAAAAAATGATATATACAAAAATATATGACAAATAACATGTGTGTGAATTAATAGAGGAAGCTATAGCAATTCTAGACTCCTTATAGAAAGTCCTTATTCAATAAATTTATAGGAAGGGAAACTGTATAACAAATTGGTTCATAGCTAAGGGTGTGGCCACACTAGGGTAAAATTCTTGGATGGACTCTAAAGATATTCCTAGTGACCTTGTCCAAAGTATAAAAAATTAAGGTTTATATAATGAACATAACATATGAAGAATTGGGGAAGACATTGAAGCCTAGGGGAAAGAGATATTGGGATCATAATATTATGTATAGCCGTGTCTTTTAATGGTTTGATTATTCTTTATTGGGTTTATTAAGATTTTTTTAGACATGTTAGTACATATATTAGATTGATAAAATACCAAAAGTAGAAAAAATACCTCTCAAAATTATGTTGAGGAGTCTGTTGTCTAAAATTGGGAAAGATTATTTCACCTTTGTGTTGGATTTATTGGGAGTATAATGTTATTACAAAAAAAATATAACCGAAAATGTTAGAAAAAGTGAATAGGAATGAGAGAATTTGGGAGGCATAGTAAGTTGGGGGATTTTCAAGGTTCATGGAAAATATAGAAGGAAATGACAAGAATATGTTGACTATGTTTTTGAATTCTCGAGAAGACAAAACAATAAATATTAATGGAGTCACTTTGGAAATCATAGAGGAACTAATTACTCATAAAATCTTTGGAAATTGAGGAAACTAAAATATACAAGTTGGTTAGAGACTATAAAAGAGATAAGGAGATATTCCTAGAGGAAGGGGAAACTCTAGAAATGTTGCATAATGGGTTCAATTACAAATCACTACCCAAGTCATATGTTGATGTTTCTTATCATTTGATGCAATATGTCATTATATAAGGTAGGTTTAAAATTATTAAATGATATTTATTTATGATTTTGAATTAATTTATACATAGAATTTTTTTCATCCTACCTTTTGTCATCTTGCATTCTCTTGAAGTTTTTATTCTAATGTTTAAGAAAAGAAATTATCTGTCTCCTAGACATGAAATGGTGATATATCTCATTCATAAATATTTTAAGTCGATGAACCATATTAATCTAGCTATCTATTACCCTCAAAATAAACCTATGGAGGAGGTACTAGTGGATATTAGGAAATTTAAAAAGGCATGGATTAAAAATTATGAAGTAAACAACATTGACAAGAAGCAAATACACCTAAGGAAGAAGGAACCAAGTGAGATCAATGATTAAGGAATCCATGGATGAGGATAAATAATGAAGAGTTAGAACCATTTGTTAGAAGTAGATTATGATGAAGCACAAAATTAGTTATAAAAGGTATAAAATGTAGAAAACAAAGAGTTTCAATAGGTTTTACACCTCATAGAGCTATAAGATGAGTTTTTAAGTAAAATAGACAAGCCAAAGAAACAAAAATACAAGAGTCTAATGAGGATAAAGGAGCCAAAAAGGAGGATAAGTATTAAGGTGAGCATAGAAGATCCTCAAATTATGAATTTAAAGGCAAAAAATAAGGATAATGTGTTAGCATTCACTTTTTCTCCCTCTTGGGGAGTATGATGCAGAAGCATCTAGTAAGCAAACAACATTTTTAGTTGTTAAGGATTCATATGCTAGTTAGGAGTCATAATTGATATATTTTATGATTTATGTGTGTGTGAATGATTCTATAGGGTCCATTAATTGTCTTTAGAGTCATCATGAGTCATCAAGAGTGTGTTTTGAATGTATTTTAGTTTTCCCTCCAAAAGTGAAAGTTTGAAAATTAAAATCCTAAACCTAAACATAGAAGGACCATGGGCATAGTATGGAGTGAGTATGTGAGAGAATGTTTAATACTCCTATGGGTAATAAGAGTCTTATGATGTTTCAAAAAGATAAGTATGTTTTGAGGTTGTCTAAACTGTCACATGTAGATGATTGTATAAAAGATACTATGTTTAGAAAAGGTGGTGGAAGAGTCTTATTTTATAACCAACCCAAAACCAATGTATATGTTGCATGAGAAGGGTAATTGTAGAATGAGAGGAGAGTATGAGGAGGATAGAGAGATAAATTTTAAGGCGAGAGGAGAATAAATAAATAAAATAATAATGTATTCTTTCCAAGAAGGTGATAGAATCCACGAATGGACTGCAAATGTAACTATTGATGATTCATATTAATAAATAAGAGATGGTTGTGTGTGTTCACTCTTAATTAAATGGTATTTTATTGTTATTAATTATAGATTGAATTTTAAAATACCTTAATGATATGAGTATATACCATTCTTGTGTGTATTTTATGTCTAAGAAAATAAATGTAGGGTTACAGTCAATAGAGGATGATTTGGTTAGTTTCCCAAGAGTGTGAATGAAAGAACTTCCATAGTGCATCAATCTTGATGATATTTGAATCATGTATACCTTATTATTACTAAACATGGTGTTTTAGAGTGAAATAAAATAAAAAATTATATCTCTATCCATTAATCATGTTACATTCCTATGACAGTCAAGAATGTGGGTGAATTGATATTTTTTGTAGTATTTCTTAAGAAAATATTATGGGTTTTGTTTATTGGTATATTCTAAATACAAACCATTTAATAAAGGAAAATTAAAATATATAGGTTTTAATGTCAAATAATTGTTAAAATTACAATATATAGTTAGCTTGAAGTTAAACCCTATTTACATAGTTTAAGTACATGTTCTTACTCAGTCAAACATCAAAGGAGTGTATGTGCTTGAGAAAATGAATGGTTATTAAGTTGGTTAAGTATAAGTACATGTGTAAGGAGGAAAATTCTTAAAAATTATCTATTTATATATTGGGAACCTTTTATAAATGCAAATAGACCACTAAACCCTATACACAATTCCTTAAGATAACAGAGTTATATGTTTTACTTATTCTAAGAAATAACAGGTTTGAGTATGAATCAATAACTATTTGGAAAGATTTTAAATGGTATTAAAGACCTTTGAAAAATCATGTTCTCCCTTGATCAATCATCCTTGTATTTATCAACAATGGTGGCAAAAATATTGTATTTTAATCCCTCTTGACCTATATAATCCACTAACTAGGGTTTCATTCTTAAAACCCCTATAACTTTGGTCTAACTATGGGAATAGCTTGGAAAATTTTAATTAGTGATGTTTAGTTGTATAGAGAAGTATTAAATAAGTTTTTATTGGGTAATATATGGTCTAGAATGGATTTGAAGTCTGAGGAAGTAAATAAGGGTTAGAAGGCCTAATTAACAAGATGGATACAAAAGAAGGAGTATATACACAAGGATTTAGGTTATGAAAATTTACAGGAATTAGTAATAATATAGAGGGTGAAAAAATATGGGATTATATATTTTAGATGACTTAAAAAATGTTCAATATTAGGAAATTTTATAAAAAAAAGGCTACAAGTAAGAAGGTTCACTATTGAGCTTAAGGTGTTTTAGTGAATGATGGAGAGTGAGTGAGAGGTCCAAAGGGGTTGAGGTAAGTATGTGATTCATAGAATAAATCATACATGATATCATATTTCATTCATGAGATCAATAATAAGATTTGATATTTGAGCCTTAAGTTGTGAACTTATGAGGAGTGAGTGAGTGAATGGAAGGTAATGGAAAAAATGAAGGAGATGAGATAAATGGATGAATGAGATACTTATGTAGCATCTAAATATAGAGAGAAATGACTCAAAGGTGATTATAAATATGGAAATTAAAGTAAGAGGATCGTATCAATCCTAGAGAAAGATAACAAACTATAATTGAAACTTGAACCTTATGAACAAAGCAAAACATCTTAAAATTGACTCAAGCCAATATCAAAGCCATGATTAGTGGAGTATATGTCTTTCTCATAACCCTCTACATCATTTTGCATTAGAGTAAGGTAATCTATTGGTGTAATTTTATTTTGAGTTAGTTATTAAATATTATTAATTTGAGATTGGCAAGAATGTTATGAAGATTACATGAGGGGATATTGTATAGGTATTATGGGAAATGAATGTGGTACAGGTATAACCTATTGAGGTCAGCATAGAGAAATGACATATTGGTAAAGAGAGAAGATAAATCACCTAAGTTCAATGTTAAAGACTTGAAACTAGTTAAGAGATTTATAGAAGAGATAGAGTGGAAAGAGCATTAAAGCTGAAGGTAGAGAAGAGCAAGACCCCAAGTGAGAGTCAAAAGAAATAAGATAAGTCATAGATAAAGGAGTAGAGAAAGATAATAAGATCCAAGAGATGTCTAAGAGGTAGGTAGGTAATATTTATAAGAGATAGGTATAAGTAGGCCTAGAAAGTGAAGGAAATGAGAGAAGATGGATGTAGAAGAGGAAGTAAAAGAGATGAGAAGAGACTTGGGGAAAAGTTTTAAGAAGATAGAGCTCATGGTAAATCTCATGAAAGATCAAGAAAGCTAATTGATTGGATGTATTGTGACAAAGAAAGTGAAGTATCCATTAGAGATATCTATGACAGAGATAAATCATAATATTAGTTCCTTAGGGAAAGAGAATAACATAGATAGTAAAACCCATAGATGAATGAGGGGTGAATATTTATAAAGAGAGAAACATGATAGATAAGTTGAGAAAAGAGTTCTCATTAAGGAGAACATGGAAAGAGAAGTGATAAGAGAATAAATTGAGAGATAAGACAATAAAATGTGGATAATATCTAAGAAAGAGGCATTCATGGAGACAATGTTGTCTCTTGTTTATTATTATAACATTGCCTTTTAGTGTGTGTATGCAGGTATAAATCAAAGATTGATTAAGGTCAAGAATGATACCTTAAAGTTTATGAGAAGTGGGTCAAATGAAGTACCCATCAAGATTAAAGAAGATGATAAAGGAAAAGAATAGGCTTTATAAGTCAACATGATAAAGATTTAATATTATTAGCATGCTAAGGATGAGATAGAATATGAGTTTCATGATGCTTTGATAAGCATTGAAACTGAAATAAGAGAGGTAGATTATAAAGAAGATATGAATGTAAACCACAAAGACATGAGAGTAGAAGTAATAGTGAAATAGTCCTTACAATAGGTAAATGAATGTTTAGGACTTGAATTTGAGTATACATATGAGAAGGAAGAAGATAATATATAGGTTTGCAATGTGAAGAGAAAAATACAACCCTCAAGGAGAGTATAAGAGAATGAAATATATAATGCTTAAGTGTCTCAAGGCATCAGTTGGTGAGATGAAAAAGGTAAACCTCAAGCAAGAGGTAATGCAAGGCAAGAATTTAGGTGAAATACAAGATTAAATGAGGATAATAGAAATAAAGGGAAGGTTACATCAAGTTCACATGACAAGTTATCAAGAAAAGAAGCATGGATAAGGTGAGATAAGAAATCCATCTCAGTCTAATAATGTGCAAAGCATAAAGTGGGTCATGAAAATAATGTAAAAGGTACATAATGATAGTCTTGTAGGTACAATATAATAAATCATTAAGATAGAAGAAATTTTCATTCTCAAAAAGTAAGAAAACTTGGTAGAAGCAAACAAACATAAAGAGATGATGTTCTAGATAAATAACCCAATAAGGAAACAAGATGATGAGTATGATGAGGATAAGTTGTCTCAAGTTTTGATTCCTAATGTTATTTTTGATGATGTATATGAAGATAATTCAAATAGTGAAGATGTTTTGTATAGATAAACCATGGCACTGATGGATAGGCTTGTGAAACATCAAGATGAAGATGAGGCACCTCATAAAGTGCTTACAACACTTGATATGAAACATAAGAAGGAGATTGATTTGATTCTCATGAGAGAGGAAGTCCAAGTACAAGTTATGTATGAAGATGCCCAAGGAGATGAAGATAAGATTGTAGATCATATAAGATCAAAAAATTATTATCAAATTATGAGTTTTAGCCCAAGATATGGACAAAAATGGTACCAGATGATTCATGTAAGGTGATAAATCAAGTAATGTTTAGTATGGAGTCTAATGAGTTTATTCCAAAATAGGTATGGGTAGATAAGGAAATAAGTAAATAAAAGATGATAGGCAAACATGATGATGAACTTAAGAAGATGAGGGAGAAATATAGTGAATCATAAATATTTATGAAAGAAAAGCTACAAGCAAGTAAACTAGAAATCAAGGAATTGAAACATGAACAAGTTAAAAAAGTAATATATTTAATGGTGAAGTTACAAATGAGTTATTTTTTGATATGTATGATGATGGCAAGACAAGAAGATTCCAATAAATATTGTACCATTATGAAGGTGAATTGGATAATAAGTTGTTCTTACAAGATGAACAAAGTTATGTGAAGATACATCAAGAGATGGAAAAGTGTAATGAAGAGGAATAAAAATAAATACTTATTGAATAAGTGACAAAGGATGAGATGCCTATGAGGCCACTATAGATCAAGGAATAAGGAACCAAAATTATCAATAAGTAAAGGCACCTAAGCAAGCAAGAACCAAGTGAGATCAATGAAGATGGAAGACATGGAACAAGAGCAATAATGAAGAGTGAGAACCATTTATTAGAAGAAGAGTATGATGAAGCACAAAATGATTTAGAAAAGGTATAAAATGTAAATAACAAAGAGTCAAAATAGGTTGTACACCTCATAGAGGTAGAGGATAAATTGTCAAGGAAAATAGACAAGTTAAAGAAGGCTAAATACAAGAGTCTAATGAGGATAAAGGATAAATAAAGGAGGATCAATAGTAAGGTGAGCATGAAAGATCCTAAAATAATTAAATAAGGAAAAAAAGAAGAATAATGTGTTAGAATTCAATTTTTCAATTTTTCTCCCTCCTAGGGAGTATTATGTAGGAGCATCTAGTAAGCAAACACCATTTTGAATTGTTAAGGACTAATATGATAGTTAGGAGTCATAATCAATCTATTTTGGGATGCATGTGTCTATGAAGGATTATATATGGTCAATTTGTTATCTTTAGAAGCATCATGAGCCATTAGGAGTGTGTTTTGAATGTATTGGAGTTTTCCCTCCAAAAGTGAAAGTTTGAAAATTCAAATCCTAAACCTAAGCATAGAAGGACCACGAGCATAGTATGAAGTGAGTAGGTGAGAGAACCCACATACCTCACTAGTTTCATTTAACACAATAGATTCAATTTTCCCATTATATTTTGTAAAAGGGTCCTAGGATTCATAAGATTATAAGGGGATTCCAAAAAGATAGGTAAGTTGTGAGGTGGTATAAAATGTCATATGTATATGATTGTATAAAAAAATACTATGTTTAGAAAAGGTGGTGGAAGGGTTTTATTTTATAACCACCCCAAAACTAATGTGGATGTTGCATGAGAAGGGTAGTTGTATCAAGAGAAGAGAGTAGGAGGAGGAGAGAGATATATATCTCAAGGTGAGAGAATAATAAATAAATAAAATAATAATTTATTCTCTCCAAGAAGGTGACAAATTCCATGAATGGACTACAAATGTAACTATTGATGATTCATATTAATAATAAGAGATGGATATGTGTGTTCACTCTTCCCTAAATGGTATTAGATTTTTCTTAATTATATATTTTCTTTAAAAATACCTTGAGGCTATGAGTATATATCATTCATGTGTGTATTTCATGTTTGAGATAATAATTGTAGGGTTACAGTCAATAGAGGATGATTTGGTAAGTTTCCCAAGAGTGTGAATGAAAGAAATTCCAGGGTACATAAATCCTAATGATATTTTAATAATTTAGACCTTATTATTACTAAATATGGTATTTTGGAGTGAAATAAACTTGGAAAATGAAATATCTATCATTTAACCTTAGTACGTGCCTGTGATAGTCAAGAACGTGGGTGATTTGATGTTTTCTTATAGTATTTATTATGAAAATATTATGTTTTTTATTTTTTGGGATGGTATACATACAAACCATGTTATGATGGAAATTTAAAATAGTTAGATTTGAATGTTAAATAATTGATAAAAGTACAATAAATATTCAGTTTGAAGGTAAACCCTATTTAGACAGTTTAAGTCCCTATTTTTGCTGAGTCAAATACCAAAGGAGTGTATGTGCTTGAGAAAATGAATGATTATTAATTTGGTTAAGTATGAATATGTGTGGAAAGAGGAAAATTAGTTAAAATAGTCAATTTGGAGATTGGGAACCTCTTAGAAATGCAAATAGACCACTAAACCCTATATATAATCCCCCAAGATAGTAGAGTTTTGTGTTTTACTTGTTATAAGAAATAACAAGTTTGATTATGAGTCAATAAATATTTATAAAGATGTAAAGTGATAGTATAGACCTTGGTAAGGTCTTATTTTAGTTTGAAATGACCTAAAAATAGAAATATTATATTTTACCTATCTCAGCCTATACAGTCCACTAGCTAGGGTTTCATTTTTAAAACCCCTTTAACTTTAGTTATAACCATGGGAATACCTTAAAAATTTGTAATTAGGCATGTTTAGGTTTATATAGAAGGATTTAAGAGGTTTTGACAAGGTACCATATGGTCTAGTATAAAGATGAAGTCTAAGGAAGTAAAGAAGGGCTAGAAGGCCTAATTGGCAAGATGAATACAAAGGAAGGAGTATATACACAAGGATTTAGGTTATGAAACTTAAAATGAAGTAATAATAAGATAGAGTGTGCCCATGTTTGGGTTTATATATTTTAGATGACTTGCATAATGTTCAATAGAAGGAGATTTTTGAAAAAGGGATACAAGTAAGAAGGTTTACTATTAAGCTTGAGGTATGTCAGTGAATGATGGAGAGTGAGTGAGAGGTCCAAATGGGTTGATACAAGTATGGAATTCATATAATAAATTATATATGATAGTATATTGCATTCATGATATAAATATAAATATTTTATGTTTGAGCCTTAAGTTGTGAACTTGTGAGGAACAAGTGAGTGAATGGAAGGTAGTGAGAAAATTGAATGAGATGAGATAATTGGATGAATGAGATACTTATGGAGGATATAAAGATATAGATAAAGGAATAAAAGGTGTTTATAAACATGGACATTAAAATGAGAGGATGCTATCAAGCCTATAAAAATACAAAAGACTATTATTGAAACTTGAAACTTGTGATTAGAGAAAAGCATATAAAAGTTAATTTAAGCCAAGATCAGATATAGGAATAGTTTAATATATGATTTTATCATAACCCTCTACATCATAAAATTCCATCATGTACTAGTTCATGAGGGAACTTACAAATCTTAAAGGGAAGGTTGTAGCAGGAGAACATCAGATTGAACTAAATAACTATGACTAAGGAGGAT
Organism: Torreya grandis; assembly: GCA_037957365.1. Taxonomy (NCBI): domain Eukaryota; kingdom Viridiplantae; phylum Streptophyta; class Pinopsida; order Cupressales; family Taxaceae; genus Torreya; species Torreya grandis. The sequence continues at coordinate 101,835 of JARHVA010004668.1, read as the reverse complement.
GATCAATAATTGTAGAGTCTCAAATTTAGGATGGATATTTTGGAGAATAAAAATGAGAAGATTAAAAACAATATCAATTTATTGGTAAATTTTAGAAAGGAAACCATGAATGAGGAGATTCAGAATGTTGAGAACCTCAAAGCACACATTGGAGAGTTATTCAAAGCTAAGACTTATGGAAAAGGGAAAGACAATTAGGGGAAATGTAATGTGTCCCAAAAAGACATTGATAAATAAATATTGTTGTTTCAAATTCGTGGTAATATCAAAAGGATGAAAAGCTATTGGGAGGATGTCTCAAGAAATTTAGGCTTAGATTAGGCTCATGTTTCTCCTTCATTATCTTTTTATGTTTCTTCTACTATTTATAGGCTATGTTTTGGCTATATCTAGCCTTATTTTTCATAATTTATCTCTTGGTATATGGTATACCTTTGTATTTATTTTATTTGTACTTATCATAGGGTTTGGGGACCCTAGTTCAAAAAATATCCCCCCTTTAACTTCAATAAGAAACAAATGTGTGAACTAGAAATGTTTTTCATGCTAAGATCCTTATTTTATATTTTTTGATAATATTTTTAATGTTTTTATATTTTTGATATATATTTTTTAATTTTTTGAATATTTTATTTTTTTTGTATATGTATATTAAAGTAATTAACCTATGATCCCATTAATGGGAGGACAATAGTGACTAATTTTATCATAAATTTGGATGGTGATGTTTTTTTTTGGAATTAAAATTTGAATCAGTGCCCATAAAACATTCACTCAATTTCACTTATTATTCATGAAGCATTGATTCAAACAAATACAATAACTAATGCATAAACAAGCATTCACATAAGCATACAACATATGAACACAATATATATGTGTGAAACCCTTATTGGGGATAAAACCCACTCAAACATATCTTGGGATATAATATTATAAGCAATGAATCAAGATTTAGTTAGGCACCAACCCCTTACTAGTCAAGCACCAACTCAACTAGGCCTTTAACAAGCACTAAATTGCAAGGAGGCACCAACCCCCTAGGTAAATCAGCTATCCAAAACCTGTAATAACCTTTGGAAATATTTTTATCACTCAACTGATGACGATCACCTTTTTTTTCTCTTCACACTCTTGTATCTCTCTCAAACAACCTATTAGGCCTCTTTGCTCAATTAACCCTCTTCTTGATAGATTTAGGTCATATGAACTTTATAATCATCTATATAATTAATTTTATAAATTCATGACATATCAAACACACCTATATAATTTTATTTAATACATCTACCTAGTTTCCAAACTTTTATTTCATTTATTCACCACACCAATATTCTAACTAGGCAACTTAGACATATTAGAACTTCTTATACTTGACTCTTGATTTCACACACCTTGGTTGGAAAAAAACTATAAATACTTGGATCATAATTTTAATATATTAAAAAACATGTTTCACAATTTAAACAACCACTACATAGGTTGGTCGCCACTCATAAGGACAAAACCACCATTAGGCCTAATAGAGAACTAATGTAATTAGGCCTTCTCAAAGCACACGTTTCACCATGACCACCTTGGAACATATTGAGCCTAAATAAATAGATTAAAAAATTAAAAAAAAATCAATTATACCCTTTATAATCTCACCTTATGTCCCCAACACCATTTATCTTATTTCACTCTTTGAACTACATCATTAGGCCTACTCATAATTAGGCCTTCTTACTTCCAGAAAGTCTGCTTTGAACATCTAAAGTATACACTAAAATTTGACACATAAAATTATCAAAAAATATTATGGATATAATATATATTACCTTAGGTTTATCACAATATCCATTATATATAACCATATAGGGTAAAAGACCTCAAATTGACCACTTCCATATGGTCGCTCAGATTTGCAAGCAAGCTTCAAAAACCACTCAAGAACCTTTGAATTTTCATAACTTCAAAAGAGTTTATCACGAATAAAAATTTATTAAAATGAACCTATGATAAGTATAGAATAATTTTTTATGCATTATATTCTTTAAATCTATGAATAAACACTCATAAACATCAATCTTGCTAACACACATAAAATTGCTTGAATGCTCCAAAACATAGGCATGGAAAAAATGACTTAAAAAACCTGTGTGAAAATTTTTATGAAATTAAAATGGGTTTATATTATCCTAAAACATCATAGTATTAACTCAAAATAAATATATTATAGGATCAAATAGAATAATTAGTCTTGCAAACCAATCTTATGTCTTCATCCTATATAAACCTCACTGTGTTAGACTGGTCACTTTGAGAGAATATTTATTATTGTATATAAGCATATAAAAATATTATATTAAAATGGTATATGTTTTTAATTTATTTAATAACAAACCTATTCAAATTTATTCATCCCTAGTCCATCACAATACATCCCTAATCTCATTCCCACTTCTACCTATTTTTTTCACTATCTTCCTCAGTAGGCCTTTTTAGCAATAGGCCAACTTCCATAATCAATTTAGAATATTTTAATCATTTAACATGTTTATAAACTTACATGGAAAAAAAAAAAGGTCTCACACATCATCCTCTAATCTTTTTCATGATTTGGCCTGGTCAACTCTATCTTCCACATCTAAAATATGAGAAATAATAGGTTTCTTGTAGCTTCCACTCACTCTTCTGATAGACCAATGCCACCTAGTGGTACCTATGAGAGTCCTCTACATGTTTAAATTATAAAAATAGGTCATACAAACTATTATAAAAAATATAATAAAATCCTTCTTGGGTATGCAATACCGCATTATGTCTACATAGATAATCTCAAAGACACATTTCATCCTTTCTCTTTCACACTTTGACCATAGATTTGGTCAAAAAACTTGACAAAACATTTCACACTTCTTAAAACTATATTATGAGATTTATCACCTTGGAAACTAAACTTGACCCCTCATTAGGCCACACTAGGTCTCTTTGTACATTAGGCCTTGAATTTCCAGTCACACTTAGACCTTGAACATACCTTGAAACCACTTAAAATTATCTCAACACTTCATAATAATATCATAAAACCTCATACAATGATTACAAAATGATAATATTATTTTTACAATCCCTAGACTACTCACCTCATCATGCTACCAAGCCTATGCCTTTTCACTAGGCTAGGTAGGGTCTAGGACTAGTCTAGTTGTATGCTTAGGATCAAGACCTTACCCTTTTAGGTTTACATTGAAACTTTCCTAAGTATTCCCATACATCATATGCATGCTTTAGAATCCTTGAATATCCACTCATACCTATGTGTATCCATTTTGGTCATCAACCTCTGAAGAATTACCAATTTGCCATAAAATTCTCTCTCAATAGAGATACAATAGTTTTCCTTAAAAGTTATCTTGTCATAAGACTTCTTGTCACATACCACTTCACCATGCATGACACCAAATTTGAATTTTACATTATTGACATCCATCTTGACCTTGACATCAATGACAATATTTATGACACAAGATTAATAATAGGAACATACCTTAATAGTTTTTTGGATGAAAAGTGTTGCATGTATGTGAATAAAAATCTAAAAAGGCATTAGGTGTTGTAATGTAACTATCTTGATCATTGTTCATAGTATCTTTTTTATTATGGGTAATTATGGATGGTGGAACACTTAATGGATTCTGTTATATAGTAGGATAAGGTATCATTACCGATGCCTACTATGTAACATGATTAAATGTATGAGGTATTGCCTTAGGATTAATTTTATAAGATTTACATTTATTTAAAATTTGATTAACTATTCGTTACAATTCTTGTTATCTAGGGGGTATACCACTATCCTTTAAATTGATTGAATATAAATATTATGTATAGGTTTCATAAATGATTCTACACTATGATATTGAATAGGTTTAATAAATTTATTTATATTATACACTTGAATAGGTTCCATAACCAAATATGGTGGTGGTGGGGAGGAGGAGACACCACTGACTATAGAGGCTACTCATATAAAGTGACTAAAAATTTGAACAATTGATTACAATGTATATATTTAAGAGATTGATATACTTTATATCATACTACATGAATATTATATATCCAAGGGAATCCTAATAACATGTAAAAGACCCATGTGCTTAGTAAGACTATAAATGAATTATCTATTATTTCTTAATGAAATGAAAGGGGTATAATTTATTTGCCTATGAGTATTTCGTGTATCATCATTGAATGCTTTGATAAATTTTGAATTATCTTGTAAATATTTATATTTATACCCAAGAGGAAGAATAAGTGTCATCGTATTTGTATTTTCACTTGACCCATTATTGAAAATGGCATTGTATATGGGTTATTTGCTAAAATAAGCTCAAATAAAGAGTGCTTGTCTATCTGAATCATCATCAACAATTTCAATGTCATCAAATGTGATCACTAGATGTGGTGCTAATGTGCCTATGATGTACTAATTATACCATATATTGGATGATTATATGTCAAAGGAAAATGATACACATTGTATTAATAATGTACCTATGAATTACCTATATTTTATTATTGTACCATTATTTTGAAATGGATTACTAAATATTTTTCATATTTTCAATGTCATTTTGTTGGGGTATAACATGTTATGTGAGTGTGTGTAGCTCAATATTAATATCATCGATAATATATTATATCTTATACCTTATCTTAAATAACCTATTTTTAGAATGTCTAATACACCTATGGTAGTCACAATATAAATTCATGTCAAATCATTTTTGTTGAGGCTTGGTCATATTGACCGATAATGGTGAAGGGAGAGATATGAGATTGCAATCAATTAATTTCTATAACAATATATGAAGAGGTTTTGATAACCTTAAAAATTACCTCCTTGGTGGAGTTATCAATTGAAGCTTGTTTGTTGGTTTTGATATTGCATTGATTATTATTTTTTCTTCATTATTACTTTCATTAGGTTTGACATTATAGCTTGATTTGATTTTAAATTTAGCATTTTAAGTGGATGGATCATTTGGTACGTACTTGATTTTTTTCAAATATACAATCTTGAATTCTTTTTATTTGAATATATGGCATAGCTCATCAAAAGATTTAAAATTTTAAAACATGATATACTCATGAAGTGGTGCTAGAAAACTTTGTGTGAGGATATATTGTAACTCATTGTCTACCATAGAGTTTTAAATATTAGTTAGCATATTTTTGAACTAAAGAACATATTCACTAATTATATCACTAGGTCTTTCTTGTATTTGGAAATTTTCACATAATATAGTTTTTCACCAATATTGATAGAAACGTATCAAATAAACTAGTTGATAAAGAGTTGAATTCTCTAATTTATTTGAGTGGAAGATCATATAACCATCTCAAAGCATGTTATTTGATGATTCCTAGGAAAATCTTGGTTAATAATCTTTTATTGTAAGCATAGTATAAACATGTTAATTAGAATGATTGAATACATTTCTCAAGATCAACTTTACCTTCATAGAGTGGTAGCTTAGGAGATATGAAACCTAATGTAATGGGAAATATGTTATTTTAGGTTACAAGGATTATGAAGAAAACTATGGGATTCCATTGAATAAATAGCTCTAGATACAACTTGTTCTAATTTTAAAACCTTAGCATGTAAGGATATAATAATTTTTTTGAAAGAGTATGCATTAGTCAAGGTTCATGTTGGACCATGCATAGCAATCGAAGGAGGTGTGTATTATGCCCTTGTTAATATACACATATGAATCTATAGGAAGCCTTGGATTATGTCACATATGTAACTAGAGGTGTCAATATAGGAATAGAATAAATACTATAAACTAAATTACTTGAAGTGGAGGTGGAGGATTGAACTAATTTAATATCTTCATCTCTTTCAATCTATAGTAACAATTCAATATTATGTGTGTTGGCATTAATATATTCAGTTAATTATTTGTCATTAGCTTCATGCACTTGATATGTATTAGATTTATCATTTAAATGATTGTCATAATTCCATCAATAGGGTTTGTATTATGCCTTGTAAGATTTGAAATGTATGAATGTTATTATTCCCAATTCATATTTAATTTTATGAAAAAAATTACTCAATGGTACTTGTATTCTAAGGAAATTATGACATGATATAAAATTACAACAATATGAGCTGAGGAAGACTTTAGATTATACACTATTCATTTTATCTATTTTTTGACATTTGAATTTGATAAATATGAATATGTAGTGAATCCAAACAACACCTTAGAAATTAACATAGAATGTGATAATAAAATTCAAAATATGTAAGAAAAAATCATTCATTATTACTAATATTTTAGGGTGAAACCTTAAATTTATAAATAGGGTTAGGTGTATAACTAGTCAAAGTGTATTTAATTTGTATGCTCTCATAATACCGATCCTAGGTGTAAATAGTGAGCAAGGCCCAAAGGGGAACTAACTATAGAGGATTCCACTATCTCATATCCAAACTATCCCATATCTAGGGTGATTTAATATTAAATTTATAAGGCTAACCAATTATCAGTGCACTATAAGGAAAAATAGTTGAAGGCTTCTCATGGCTAAAAATTAGAAACTACACATTTTTTATATATAGTGAGGTATGTGGAAACACACACACACACACACACACACACACACACACACACACACACACACACACACACACACACATTGGTGTCTAATGGTTTGAGTATTGTAGTAGTACCCATCACACCAAGACTAAACTAAAACTAAAGACCAATTTTACAAGAAAGAAAACTACTATGAGTTTCAAAATGTCAAAACATAATTTATAAAAAATAAGAGAAAGAAAGAAAAAATAAAATGAAAGCTAAAAAAGGCAAATATTTTTGTGCAAGTAAATCATGAATTACATCTATAACCTTGAGGTGAAAGAGAAATCCTAGATTTGTGATCAATCAAATCCATTAAAGGGTTATCAAATTTATATTTAGTGTCTAAAAATTAGGAATTCAATTGAAACCCTAGAACAAAAATTGAAAAATAAATAAGTGCTCAAAAAATGTATGGGTCCACCAATATGCTTTTCCATATTTGGATCTAATAATAGAAATATTTGTCTTAATGATGTAAAAATTGATAGATATACAAATGCTAAATATTTATAATTATTAATAAATGCGATTTGTAAATAGTAATTATGGAAAATTATATTTAAAAAAATTAAGAAGAAATGTATTTAACTAAATTTGAGTTTTTATCGACTATTTACAATATCTAACAATGTGAAATAATAGAAGACAATACTATGACTATGCTTAATTATTAGTGTTTTACCCTACTTTAAATTAAAAAATGGTCTATTGTACTTATAAGTATAAAAAATATAGTATATATGAATTTTAAAGATGTACAATGATCAACAATTCTGATTTTGATAGTTGATAAATATAAAAAAAATCTTTTTTTTGCAAAATACTAGGAAGAAAATAACTTAGCTCAAACTAGGGTTTAAGTTCACTATTATGAATGTCTAGAATTGGAAATAAAAAAAATGTTATTTTGCATATTCAAGACTAGAGATAGAATTTTTAAGTACTTCTAGATAGATCTACTATAAGCGGGTGAAAATTTAATCCATTTGCATTTGTTGATTATGGACTTATCCTAGTTGACTATGATTGGTGATTGAAAAAGAAAGATAGAGAATACAATATCTTTATAAGGACACATCATAGGTAAAATTAGATAATTTTCTTAAATTTGACCACTATAAGTGGATGAAAACATGTTAGTACTTGAGTCTATTAACCATGTAATTTTCCTTGTTGATTGTGATGAATAATTGACCCTAGTTGATTGTGATGAAGAATTGACTACTTTGCATTATGCATGTATGTTTATTGAATAGTTTTAGCTATCACAATTTGGCTTATGTCACACATAACTTTTTTTTTGTCTTATATTTCCTTTAAAACCATAAGATAACTTTGATAGCTTGAAAACCTAAAAACAAATATAGGATTGTAATGGGTTGAGTTAACCTCAATCAACTCCTTGATTAAGGACCACTATCTATGTATCTAACACTCTAAGGATGAAAATAAATCCCACATAGTTATCTAACATAAATTTATTTTAAAATATTAATTAATTATGGAATATTACTACTTGACTATGTGTATGTATCTAGAATATAGATTTGATACTTTAAAATGATCTCTGTTTAATTTCTTTGAAAATATCTTGACTTGGTTAATAGATGTTCCTTATGAATGATCTTTAATTTGGAAAGAATAGGACAAATTTATTTAGTGTAAAATAGTATGTAATATTGAAATAGATGGATGCCAAGTGTACATAATGAATGACCTTTGATGTGTATTTATAGGTGTTTTTTTTATAATTTCATTTAATTAACCTTATCAAATGTGTGAGAAGACCCAAAAGAATGATTTGAATATTGGAAACTAACCATTATTTTTCACTAGATGTGGCCAAATTAAGTGGACAAGAGTGAATTAAAACTCCTATCTACATATTATGGACTTATCCTAAAAGATTAGGGACACCTATATCAAGATGGATATAGTGTGAGAGTGATTTTAAGAAATTTGATAATTTAACATTGAAAGTTAGGAGTAATAGTAATGGTCAAGATCACATATAGATAAATGTCTTAGAGGAATGACAAATAAGAATAATGTATTTGGGTTCAATTCATGTAGCTTAAGATGTATAAAAAATCAACATCATAAATTAAATGTGAAATGATTTATGTGTCTACATTTACCCCTCCCCCCCACTTATTCTAGGAATGAAATTTATAAAGTAAAGAAGAAACAATTGGACTTGAGTTTGTAAAAAACACTTTCTCTTTAAGAGTATACTTTTTTTATGTAAGGAAATCAAATTTATAAAAATATGAACCACCACATGAAGTTGTCACCATCACATGAAGTAGTCATTTAGCTGCTTTGAAATTTGATAAAACTAAACTTTGAAAATTTGAAATTTGAAAAGAGGGGAAGGAAGGAGTACATATATATGTAGATGAAACCAAGTTTCCACATAACCTATAATTTATGATTGAGAAATATTCCCCCTCATTGAGGTACTTGGAGAATTCAAACCAATGGTGAATTTTAAGAGAGATCTAATCCCTATTTTGAATAACTAATCAAGCCTTTAAATTGAAAAGATGCATTATTATAACTCTCATGAATGGGGAGTACTGTGCAAGGTTATAATCTTAAAATGTGGAAAAATGATAGGTTAGTTATAATTCATACCAAGATCATTGAGTATCACTATATTTGAACATACATCACTCTAACAAGATATGGAACCCCATAATGGGTTTGACAAAAGTAATCCCATGGCCATTAAGTGTCATTGAACCTTAATGCACATTGCCTATAATAGACTCAAATCATACCTCTGTAGATATATCTATATTATATTTTTCATGATTGATATCAAACGAAGAGTATTCATGCCCCCATCATGACTAAATTTATCATTGATATGAATAGAAGTAAACACATTTGAAACTATAACTTTGAAATTTTAGAAAATGTGCATGAACAAGCACCATGCATTTTGAACTTTCAAACTTTGATATTTTTAAATTTGGATTTTGTTTATATGATCTTGAACATGCCTCATTCCCCTTAAATTTATTCCAAATGATATAGAATGATATGCACCTATATGATCAATTGTAACTATATTTAAAATCTGTAATTTCAATCTTGTAATTATTTGCATATGCCCATGCATATCAAGTGTGTATTATTATATAATTTGAGTCTTGAAAAAGTGAGTGCATATGAATTTAATATTCCCAAATAATAAATATCAACCTAATAATATTTGTCATGTTTTTTATTTATAAATTACTTTGAATCTTAAACCCTTGTATTTTATTACAAATTTATATTTTATAATAATTTAAATCTTTAAAAACCTATACTATATTCTAGAATATCTTTTTTCACTAAATTTATCCTTTAAAACCTATATTCTATTTATTTTAATCCATTAATATATCTAATATATTATTTGTTTTTTCATGGAGGTTTGGATCTCTAGGACAAGCTCATAATGATGACCCCCTTTTTATATGAGAGATGCAGCTTGCAAGTCACTCAACTCAATTTTTTATAATTGTATCATGAGATAAATATGTAATCATGTCATCATGTCGATATTATGTCATAATATAGTGTAATTTTCATTGAATAATGTATGTAACATATGGAATGGAAAAAACATAAGTGTCTTTTCTACATATATTTAGCAATGATGCATGCAATAAGGTAATCATATCTAAGGTAGACTACACAATTAAAATGCATCATATGTATAATGAAATAATAAATCTTAGAAAGAAAAAAATCATGGTAAAAAATATTATAAAATAAGGCCAATGGATACATACAATAGACATAAATATGTCACAACAAGAAAGGCCAAAGGCCACATGCAAAAGACATTAAGAATGTCACAAACAAGGGACATGTTCAAGTATCTCATAATAAAAAATATATCATAGATATGTTCAATAAATTTTAACATAAGGGATAAGAGACATACAAAATAATAAATCAATGTCAATCCTATCATGCAAGAAATTATAAAAACATTGAATGAGCATAAACCAATTAAAAACTAGTTTATTCCATCAATATGTATCAATTTCATATTACAGAAAGTAACATATCAAATTTAATAGAATGTAAATATGAGTTATTAGGAATACACTTGTAATATATATATATATATATATATATATATATATGGTAGAGAGGTCATAGAAAGATATAACTTGTTTTAGTGTAACCTCTAAAATTATATTCCCCTAACATAGGTATGGCCATTGGGTAGAAGGTAATTTAGCACCTGAGAGTCCATGTATAACATATGTCCTACATCATACTCATATACATAATGAAATGGATGTGTATATATAAATTGATAGGCTATCTTAAAAATATGTGATAAATAAAATATTTAAAGAGGTAACCTTCCAAATCATGTCATTCTCAAGTCTTGGTTTTATTTTTTGAGAATTTTTTTAATTTTTTATAATTTTTATAATATTTATTTTTTTGAATTTTTGATATTTTTTAATTTTAACTAGCCTATGATCCCATCAATGGGAGAACCATAATGCATTCTTGTATCATGTGTTTAAGATGAATCTTTGTGGGGAAAAGTGATCCATATAGATGAATCAGAACTAGAAAAAGTGGCAAGTGATACAATGTACTATCGTGATCACTAATTATGTAATATTTTATAATTTGTATGACTTGAGAGGTGAAATATATAATAGATTATGTTGTATGGTAGGAATATGTCTCATTTCAAGTGTTTGTTATAGAAAACACTAAACTATCTAAGGTACTACTTTAGGATGCACTATAGGATATTTAGATTTATTTGAACCTTGAAGATATTTCTAAAATTAAGTTTGGTGTTTAGGAGAGTGTAACAATTTCATTAGAAATAGTTATATGTAAATATTTTGAATAGGTGAGATAACTGATTCTACACTATGATCTTGAATGGGTGTCATAACCATATTTTATGTATGCCCTAAAAAAGAGTGCATATTTGTTAGAATCATCATCATTGTCTTCAATGCCATCAAATTTGATTACTAGATGTGGTGATGATGTGCCTGTAAGTGTACCAATAATTTTATATTTTGGATGTCCATATGTATTAGGAGGAGGATATGCATTATATGTATGATGAATTTAAAAATTATCTATATTTTATGCTATACCATGATTTAAGAAGGGATTACTAAATATTTTTAGCTTGGCATTGTCATTTTTTGGTGGTCTAGATTGAAATAATTTATTGCATAATGAAAAGTGCATCTATGTTAGTCACAATAGGCATTACCTTCAAATCCTTTAGGTTGAGGCTCGGTCAAATGAATCTCAAATGGTGAAGGTATATATATGTATGTATGTGAGATTATAATCAAATAACTTATATAATAGAACATAAGGAGTTTGGGTAACCTTAAAGTTTTCCTCCTTGGTGGATATTACAATTAAAGATTATTTATTGGTTGTGATATTACATTAACTATTAATTTTATTTCATTCTTACTTTTATTAGATTTTACCTTTGTAGTTTAGCTTGCTTTGAAACTTGATATGTGAAGTAGATGAATCACTTGGTGAATTTTATATTGTTTAATGTTATGAGTTTGACTTCTCTTTCTTTGACTATATGGCATAACTCATCACAATATTTGAATTTATTAAAAATCATTGATTCATGGAGTGGTGCTATAAACATTGATGTGAAGATATCCTATAATTCATTGTTTTCCATATAGTTTGTTATATTAGCTATCAAGGTCTTGTATCTAAGAACATATTCATTGATTTGATCATTTAACCCTTATTGTAATTTATCAATTTATGCATAAGATAGTTTTTTTAAAATGTTGATTGAGATGTGTGCTAATAATTTATTTTACAATGGGTTGAATGCCCTAATTGATTGAAATGGGAGATCATAGAACCATTTTAAATCATAATCCTTGAGGGTTCTTGGAAAGATATTGGTTAGTAATTTTTCATTGTAAGAATATTCCAATCATGCTACATGAAATGACACATATTTTGATTAGGATCACCTTTACTCTTATAGAGTGGTAGCTAATAGGTAAGAGGTTATCTCAAGTTCCAAAGGATTGTTTAAAGAAAATTATTAAAATCTATTGAGTGACTTAACCTAGAGGCCCCTTTCTCTAATTAAAATAATTTGGCATGTAAGGCTATAATATTTTGTTTAAGAGAATATTCATTAGTTAAATTTGATAGTGGACCTTGTTGAATGATCAAGGTAGGTGTGCAAGATGATTTTTAGAAATAATCATATGATTTTGTTGTAAACCAAGTTATTACTCCATACCTAGGGATGATGCCATAAATGTAACTAGAGGTGTTGATATAGGAATAAAAACAATAGTAGTAAATAAACACCTAAATTAAAAATGGAGGATTGAGTTGATTTATTTTTCTCATCTCTTACAATGTTTAATAATGTGTCAATATTATGTGGGTTAGTATTGAGATATTTAGTGATTTCCTTGTCATTAACTATATCCACGTTTTCTTTATTAGGCTCAATGGTCATGAAACATCCATCAATAAGGTCATTAGTATACCATTTTAAGAATCAAAATGTACAATTTTTCTTGTTCTCAAGTTATACTTTATTTTTAAAAAATGACTTAATGATGCTATATTTCTAGGAGCATTATTGCAATAATATGAGTTGAATAAGGCATGAGATTGTAAATTATTCATTTTAGAATTTTTAGCATTCATTTTGAAATTATTAGTCCAAAATAAATCATTTTGAGAGAAATTAAATGTAAAGGATGAACAATATTAGGGGTTTAATTTTGAGAATCCATTTTATGTTTGTCAACCCAAAATAAATTAAATATGAACAACAAGCTTAATTATAGAAAACAATCAATCATACTAAAAAAGAGAAGATGTCACAAAGTATAACTAGGAATGGTTTAATTTATTTTTAGGCTCTTATATATATTTATCATATTATAAAAATAGTGAAAATGACACCAAAGGAACTAAATATAAAGTAATTTTTTGTCCCATAGCCATATTATTGTACCTTAAGGGTGGGTAGAGAGAAAATTCCTATGACTAACCATTCACTAGTGCACCACAAGAACAAATTATCAAAGGCTTCCTATGGTTTTAAAAAAAATATTAGGAATTTATAATATACCTTGACATACATGGAAAATAAAATCCATTTATAGTGTTGTTTAATGGCTTGATTATTGGTGTAATACCTCTCACATAATGGCTTGAGTAAAACTAAAAATTATTTTGCCTAGAATGAAAAAAACCTGAGTTCTAAAAATATTAGAACATGGTTTATATGAAAATAAAATAAAAAATAAATTTTAATTTTAAATCCATACCCAAGAGAATTATTTTTTTGATACAAATAAGAAATTAAATCTGAAAGCTTGGGACAAAAATTAGAAAAGAAATACTAAAAAAATGTATGAGTTCACCAATATGTTTTACCTTGTTTTTTAATTAAAAAACACATGCTTAATGTGATTATAGGTGTGAAACTAGAGTATATCAGAATGTTAAATATGTAAAATGATTAATAATGATGATTTTGATAATTCTTAAATATAAAAAATCACTATTTTTAGAAAATAATAGAAAGAGAGCAACTTAGCTCAATTTGAGATTTTATTTAATTATTATGAATGTATAGAAGTGTAATTTAAAAAAAAGAGTTGAATGTGCATGATCAATATCAAATATAAAATTTTAAATTTCTTCTAGATAGGCCTGCTATAAGTGGATTACAACATAGGCCATTCACATTCGTTAACCATACACTTGTCCCAAATGGCTATTAGTAGTGACTGACATAAAAAGATAAATATAATAAGATATTTATAGTGATATATCATAGACATAATCACATAATATTATTGAAAATCACCATTATAACTAGATGAGATCATGATAACACTTGAGTTCATTGACTGTGGATTCATCCTAGTTGACTATGATGAACAATTAACTATTTCACCTTATATGAATGTGTCTATTGAATAGTCTAAGATATTTGAATTTCTATTATGCCAAAAAAAGTTTATATTTGCTTCTCTTTCATTTAAAACCCTTAGGTCACTTTTATATCATTAAAACCTAAAAAAAGGAGGGGAATGTAATGGTTTAAGCTAATATAAATTACCCACTCGATGACTAACTATTGCCCACATATCCAATACTCTAAGGAGGGAAATAAAAGACATGTGGTTCTCCCACCTAGATTAATTATGGATTTATGCTCCTTAATTATGTGTATTTATCCATAAAATCTATTTTATACTTGATAATGATAGTAATTAAAATTATTTGAAATGCTTTGACTTGATTTATGTCTGCTCCTTGTAATTGATCTTGAATTTGGAAAAAATAGAGATGATTTTCTTAGTGTGAAATAATGTGTAATATTTAAATAGGTGGATGCCAAGTTAGAATAATTAATTAATTTTTATGTGTATTTATTGGAAAAATATTAGATAATTTAGTTTAACTAACCCTATGAAATGTATGGGAAGACCCAAAAGAAAAATTTAAAATTTAGAAACTAGTCATTATTTGATGTGAGACACAACTGACCTAATTAGACATGAGTGTAAAAATTATCATGTCCACATAATATATAATTGAACCAAAATATCAAGGAAACTTGTCCTAACCTAGAGATAGTTTGAGGTGGATTTTAAGCAACTTGAGCATTTTGAGATTAAAATTTGTGTGTAGAAGTAATAACCAACAAAGGGTCGATCCCACATATAGATAAATGGATTAGAGGAATGGAAAATAAGATTCATTTATTTGGTTAAAATTCATGTTATTTATGATGTGTCAATAATTAACAGTGACAAGTACCTATGACCAGATTTATCCATCTACAAGTAAAAAGTCTAAAATAGTTTATGGACAAGACCACACTCCTTAGACAACATCATATGCTACTCACATCTATTGACTATGGAATTATCTAAGTTGAATTTGAATGATATTTGATAGTGAAAATAAAAAAAATAAAAACTTCATTAGTTAAAGATCAAATGCAAAATTTGAGAATATTCTTAGATAGGGCCATGCTCCCTAGATAACATCATCAATTGATCATGTGCTTTGACTATAGACTTGTCCATATTGGCTATGAAAAAAATCAAACTACTCTACCTTTTGTACATATGTCTTATATTCATGTTGAAATGGTTAGATTCATAATGTTCCACATGGAAGTCTCTTTTATTCTTCTCTAATTTAGAAATCCTAAGAGCCTTTGTGAGAGCTAGAAACCTACAAAAAAAGAGAGGGAGTGTAATGGGATGAGCCAACCCCAATCACCCAATTAATGATTAAAAATTTCCTATATATCTAAATAATTTTAAGAGAAAAATTAAGCCACATGTATTTATTATTGACCAATTTTGGTTTACACACCAAATTTTGCCTAGTATAAGAATTCAATGGAAGTTGAAAAAAAGTCTAAATAGGAAACTTATAGAGGCCATATCTCATATGTGTGATAGTATCAATAATATTTAATCACATACGTTTATCCATCTTGGTCCCTAGTTTCTACACACTAAGTTTTAGATCATCCATCAAAGCACGATAGAAGTTATGCATGTTCAAAGTTGTCTCCTCAGTCAGATTTTGCTAAGTTTCCCATACTTAGCCAAATGAGCTAGACCATCATCTAGATGTAATACAAGAATAAATAGATCATTCAAATTAATTTTTTTTATATTTACTTAGAAGGCTTCCATAATCAGTAGATCAAATGGGTTCATATCTTTCAATCTCAAGAACATCTCTTGAAAATTTGGTGCCTCCATGAATTTTGCACTTCAAGTTATAGGCATAGAAAGCTATACCTACAACATAAGATGTTTGTATTAACATCAAAATAAATTTTAGGACAAAACATGTGAGCTTAAAATTGATGATTTACGAGATGTCAATGGTATTCACATGAATGTCAAATGATGTTAACACAAATGTCAATTTTAATCAAGGCAAGTAGTTATTTATGTTCAAAAGGTCCTTAAAAGCTTGAATTTTGTTGAGATCTAATGGTTAGTGGGAGCCCTCATACTGACACATAAAATATAGAAATCTACACTGGATTCAAGCAAGTCAAAAGGTCCCTAGGTTCAATCCTTTAAAGATTGACAAGTTATACATAATCCAATGATACGAGATAATCAGACAAAAATTTTATAGAGAAAAATCACTAATAAAAAGATGGGTCCAAGATAAATCAGGGACCCACACTCAATCATATCAATGATCTAATGGAGTTAAATAACTAATAGGAAAGTGGGACTAGGGAGATATATGGTGCACATGAACTTGTACATCTTGATTAGATGATGTGCATGAGTCAAAATGGTAAATGAATCTAAAGAACTAATAATTCAAGGACAAGTGGCACAAATACATTCAATTGGCAAAAGATCGATGGCTCACAGGCATCCTTACATAAGTAGATCAATGAAGTGAATATGGTTAAATAATTCAAGGGTCTGAGTCAGCATTTGATAACCAATAAGTACGGTTGAGCCCAGGGGATTTTAGATAGAGGTTGAGGAGATAGTTTATTTGACTCAAGTAAGCTAATACAAAAGAAACAGAGCTTGAACATGATCTAGGTTGAGTCAAGGTGAATATTTTAGGATAAAAAATCATCAACATAGCTCTTCAAAGATAGGATTGGTCTTTTAGACCTATTTAGTTGAAGGTTGACATATGGTTTTTGAAATGAGACTTGGTATTGAGCTATAGGAAAACCAATATTATGATTGGTTTTCAATTTATAAGGTGATCTGTGCTCATTTATAGCCTTGATGAAAAGGTACATCCAACCACTCAAAATAGACCAAGCATATCTATAAGCTTCAAGGCATAAAGGATTTATTCTCATCAGCAAATTAGGTAGAGGTGGCATGGAGTCCCAAGATGATGACCTGATAGCTAGATAGGGATCAATGGAGCATTAAATTATTTTGAAAAGCCCTTTGAAATTATGCCTTCTTCATAAGATCATGACTTAGAAACATACTTGAATTTGTGTTAATCCATTAGAATTAATTGGTCCTCTTTCAATGCATAGTTCTCTCTCTCTTCTTTGTTTTTATAATACAAGCTTCTAAGCCTTGAAAATAACTTGATAATCCTTCTTGGGCATGACTAGACTCTACCCAAATTTGACATTTGTAACTTCTTAATAAAAATAAAATGTTTTTTTTAGATTTCATCATTTTGGTATAGTGTGTTAATATCAGATTAATTTGCATATGTGGTACAAATCTCTCCCTTGTCAAATCTTGAATATCACCTAGTTATTGGATTATATTATTTTGTAGGTCATGTTTAGTGTTAAATGTCATTTGATTAAAGCTAGCAAGTGGATACATTGACTACTTAGTGATTTGAACTAGGCATCTCCATGACTTCCCTTAGTTTTTGATCATTTGGTGAACATTTACATCAAATACTAATACATAAACAACCATTTAGAGTTGAATATCTAATCTCATTAGTGTTTGTTACAAGTTCAGATAAAGTGGATGAACAATCACATTACTGGTGCATCACCTCCTTTACACATTTTCATGCTTTGTTACCCATTTCTATCTCCCTTTTCCCAGTTAGTTTTAGTTTAGGTGATATATCTAGAAGGAAGTCAGCCTTCTCCATAGGTTTGATCCATAATTAGGATACCCATAACCTAGGATCAGTCCCATATTGGTCTATATTTAAGTAGAGGACCTGAATAATCCCCTTGCTCGTCTAGGGTGTAATCTAGAACCTTAACCATTTTCAAACACTTATTGGGACTCATTGGAGCTTGTCTTGGTGAAATTGTAGTTGCAGTAGCGTTCTACATAAATAATTTAGTGATTACAAGATTAAGCAATTGATTCCAAAGTCCAAGTAGTTTCTAATTAAGTTCATTTTCATTGCACTATCTTGATGTTATTTTCATGGTTATGTATGAAGGAAATCCCTATGTTATACCTCCTTATCAGCCCTATGATGATCATACTAGCCTTGTCATGATCCATATGAGCATTTTTATGAGCCTACTCAGCTTTACCAAGAGTTTTATCAGAGCTATGATGAGCCTTATCAAGTTTCCCATAATCCTTATTACCAATAACATGATTCTTACCTTCCTTATGAACCATATCAGTCTTAAGACTAGATTTCACATTTCCCATATCAATATGATGTTCAATGTGAGAAACCTTGTCTCCAAGAGAGAATGGATGAAATAGAGCTTAAATTTATAGCACATGCAAGAAAATTATGTTCATATTCCCATTATAAAGAAGTGAAGGAACAATTTCAAAATTTGTGTAATGATCCAGAGGAGAGGCTCGTGTTTTGTACCTTTGTATTAAAAAAGGTGGAGGCTTATAAGAGGTAGTGAATTTAGATAGATTATTTGTCTCAAGAACCCTCTTATATTCGTTATCAACCTCTTTATGTTCCTTATTCTCATAAAGTTCTTAACCATGTTTAGTGTGTGCCAATAAAGATTTCTATTTGGAATCAAAAGCCTATTTAAAAAGCTATTCAGGAGATTATTAAAAAAAAAATTCCTTCTTATTGTTCCCTTTATTCACCACTTATCCCTCAAGCTCAAGTTTTCCATGAATGAAAAAAGGTTTCATTCCTTGATGAAGTAATTGCCAAGAATAAGGAGTACAATATATAAGTTTTAAAAAGTTTCTCCTTCACTCTTCAAAATTATGTTACTCCCAAGATCTAAAAATTTGATCATGATCAACTTTATATGTAGTCTCCACTCCTTTCCCCTTAAATTCCCATATCCTTTCCTTCATGGAGAGCTATTCAAGAGACAAATAAACAAGAAGGGGAGGTGAAGGTGATCCAAGAAGAAAAACTTTAGGAGCAAAATTAGGTACCTATGGTAACTTATTTAGACCTCTCTCATCTTGTTGAATATTTTTAAGGGTTTTTTATGCCAGTCTTGGATAAAGAGCCTCTCCTTTGTGAGGCAAATAAAGAAGATGCAATTAATGAGATAGAAAATAATGATGAATTTAGTGACCAAGAAGAGGAGATCATTATTGGGACACTACTTGGTAAGAGTAAGCATGTCTCAATTTTTCATAATGAGGATGAGTTGTAGGAGAAAGTGCAAGTTGGAAATGAGATCCAACAAGAAAAAATCTTAGATGTGCAACAAGAGGTTTATTATAAAGAACCTATTAATCATATATCAGATGTCCAAGATCAATATTTTTCTCAAGATCTTTTGGTAACTGATATAGATCAAGTACATGCTCATATTTATTTGGAAAGTATCCAAGAGGATAACTCACACAACACCATTACTAAGGTAGAGAGCATTCTTGAAGAAGAAGACTATTGGTAGTAGTTGTACCATGATGTCATGAGTTAAATTGAAAAGCTTATGATGATAGATTCTTATGATAAAATAGTATAGTAGGTTGAATCTTCATCTAGGGATTCTATTAATGTTGTAGAACTTCAAGAAGATAATGTTACTCTAGGGATGCCCAAGAAAAATGAAAAGGAAGATATTGATATAGAATAAATCCATGAAGAATTGATATAATATGATGTCAAAATAAGATTGAGATATATCCAATTGAGAAAGATGAAGGTGCCTTTCAAAATGATGCTATTCAAGTTGATCAAAATGAAGAAAAAAATAATGATTGACAGCTATATTTTGAATCTCTACAAGAGATTGAAGATCTTTGTATAGATATGTTGCCCTTTGAATATCATGTTATTTATAAATTTAATAAATAATAACCTATTCAAGATCATGATTCATCTTGGTTTGACTATTAAGAGCTCCTTAAATAGTTGGATGAAATTGTAGCAATTGATAAGAAGGATGACAACACTCAAAAAACATACATAGATGAGATGTCACTTGACAAGGTTGTAGTTGACAAACAACATAAAAATGATCCATAAGTGTATGATGAATTTGTTTTTGTTGGTGGTTGGTTTACTATTGATGATTCATTTCAGGTGATGTTAAGAGAAATAATTGTCAAAAATAGTGCCTCTTCAAAGATCATGTTCAATAAACCCTCTACTTTGAAACGTGTACCATATTTTTTTAATGATCAAATTCATGAATTTATCTTTTGATCCAGGTGGATCATGTTTTGTCATAGTTATTTATGTTAGTTTGTTTATATTTGTTCCTAAATAAATATTTTATTTTCACATTTACTTTGATTAGGTTAGTTTCCCTACTTTCTTTTATTTTTATCCCTATTTTGATGGAGTCCATTGTCTTTACAAATCGAGAGGTTTTTTATAGTCAAGGAATAGATGTGTTATCTATTATGAGTCGTAAGCCATGTAAATGGTCTAAGTTTAAGTATACTAGGCATGCTACCCAGCCAAGTTGCTAAAGATGTTGACCAATTTTGGTCTACATACCAAATTTTACCTAGTCCTAGAATTCAGTGAAAGTAATAGAAAAGTCTAAATAGGTAATTTTAAAAGGCCATATCTCAAACATGTGGTAGTTTTAGGCAAACATGATCACATAATTTTGTCTATCATGGTACCTAGTTGTTACGCATTGAGTTTTAGATCATCTACCAAAGCACAATAGAAGTTTTGCATGTTCAAAGTTGGCTCCTCAATCATATTTCATTAAATTTCCCATACTTATCCAAATGAACTAGACCATTGTTAGGACATCATGTAGGAATGAATAATTCAGTAATCTTGAGCATTTTATATCTTCACTTAGAAGGCTCCCAGGATCAATAAGTCAAATAGGTTTATCCTTTTTAGTCTGAATAACATATTTTAAAAATTTTGTGCCTCCATGACTTTTACGGTTCAAGTTATAGGCCTATAATGTTGGACCTATAATAAAAGACATTTGCACAAATGTCAAAATAAATCTAACCAAAAAAATAATGCAAGCTTAAAATTGATGGTTTGTAAGATGTAAATGATGTTCACATAAATGTCAAATGATGTTAGCATGAACATCAATTTTAATCAAGGCAAGTAGTTGTTTAGGTTCAAAATGTCCTTAAAATGCTTTAAATTGGTTGATATCTAATGTTCTGTGAGAGCCCTCAAACTAACACATAAGATCTAATAATATGCACTGGAGTCAACCAAGTCAAAAGGTCCTTAGGTTAAAGCCTTTAAAGATCTACAAGTTAGACATAATCTAATTGTGTAAGATAATCAAGCGAAGATTTGATGGAGAAAAATCATTAACAAAAGGATGGGCCTAGGCTAAATCAAGGGCTCATGCTCAATCATATCAATGATCTAATGGAGTGTAAGAATTGAAAGGAAAGTAGGGCCAGGGATATCTATGGTGCATGTGAACTCATAAATCTTGATTAGATAGTGTGTATGAGTCAAAATGGTCAATGAATCTAAGGAGATAATGAGTCAAGGAAAAGTGGCATAAACACATTCAATTAGTAGAAGATCGATGGATTATGGGAATCCATACATAGGAAGATCAATGGAGTAAATAGGATCAATTAAGTTAAGGTTCTGAGTTAGCATTTGATAACTAATAAGTAGGATTGAGCCCAGGGGACTTTAGATAGAGGTCAAGGAGATAATTTTTTTATCTTGGGTAAGCTAATACAAAGGAAACAGAGCTTGAGAATGATTTTAGTCAAGTCAAGGAAAATATTTTAAGACCAAGCATCATTAACATATCTCCTTGAAGATAGGATTGGTCCTTTAGACCTATTTTTGTTGAAGGTCATAATTTGGTTTTTGAAATGAGACTAGGCATTGAGCTATAGGAAAACTAATAACATGATTGGTTTTTAATCTATAAGTTGATCTATGCTTAGTTATAGCCTTAAAAAAAGGTACATCTAGCCACTCAAAATAGACAAACATCTCTATCAATTTTAAGGCATAAAGGATTTGTTCTCATCAACAAATAATGTAGAGGTGGCATAGAGTCCTGAGATGATGACCTGGTGGCTAGATATGGATCAATTGAGCATTAAATTATTTTAAAAATCACTTTTAAATTGTACCTTCTTGATAATATCATGACTCAACATCATCCTTAAATTGGTGCTAATCTATCAAAAGCATTTGGTCTTATTTCAATGCATAGTTCTCTCTCTCTCTCTCTCTCTCTCTCTCTCTCTCTCTCTCCTTTTTCTATAAATACAGGCTTTTAAGCCTTGAAAACAACTTGATAATTCCTCTTTTGGGCATGACTAGAATCTACCCAAATTTTATCTTTATAACCTTTTGAGATAAATAAATGACTTTTTTTTTATAGATTTGATGATTCTAGTATAGCGTGTTAATGTCAAATTGATTTTCATATGTGGTAGAAATCTCTCCCTTGTCAAATCCTAATATCACCTATTTACTATATTATATTATTTTTTAGGTCATGTTTAGTTTTAAATGTCATTTTATTAAAGTTATCAAGTGGATACATTTATTGGTTAGTGCCTTGAACCAAGCCTCTCCATCACTTCCTTTAGGTTTTGATCATTTATTGAACCTTGACATGAAATAGTAATGCATAAACAACCATTTATATTTGTATATCTGATCTCATTAGTGTGTTTTAGAAGTTTAGATAAAGTGGATGAACAATCACATTATTGGTGCATTACCTCCTTTACATGTTTTCATGTTTTATTACACATTTTGTCTTCATTTTCCTAGTTATTTTTAGTTTAGGTGATAGATCCATATGGAAGTTAGCCTTCTCCATAGGTCTTATCCATTATTAGGATACCCATAACCTAGGATCATTCCCATGTTGGTCTAGATTTGAGTAGAGGACCTAAACAATCCCCTTGCTCAACTAGGGTGCAATCTAGAACTCCAAAAATTATCCCACCTAGAGTAATAATGAAATTATAATCCTTATCTATATGTATATAATTATAAATATGGATTTGATTCTTAAAAATGATAACTCTTAACTTGATTTGAGATGTTTTATACTTGACTTATGATTGATCCTTCTGAATTATATTTAATATGGGAGGAATAGGGAAATGCTTCACATTGTGAAATAGTGTATAAGTGCTAAATAAATAGTTCCAAGCTAGGCATAATCAATGACCTTTGTTAAATTGAATTTTGGGAACTAGGATAATGTGATACACTCATTAGTTAAAATGTTGTGAAAAATCAAAATGCTATAGATATGCAATAAATAACACCAAACTAATTTATATCTTATTAATTATAATATAATAGATATGGAAAGTATAAAGGAAAACATAAATATCATTGAGAAATTAAGATGTAAACTATTTATAGAGTTGAAAATGACATTAAGAGTATGCTGACTGAATGAAAAACTAGAATAGAAGTTAACATGGATTCTAGACAGGACCACTATAACTAGATACTAGAGCAGTGCATTTTTGTCCCTAGGGAACACCAGTGACTAAGAGGTAGTAGAGATTTGAAAATTGTAGGGTAGGTTTATCATCTCATGTGTGTTTTATGGACTTTATAAGAGTTTATGATCTGATCTAAAAACCATTATATTTATCCTCTTTCACTTAAAACCCCTAACTCAATGACATAATAACATGAATATAATCATGAAGTAAAAAGGTGTTAGTAGTTGATTTTTTTCTTGACCTTAATAACCCCTATGTTTAGTGTTTCTTACATAACATTACTCTGAAGAGGGATCAAAATCCATGTATTTCTCTCATGATACAATGGTGTGTGTGAAATAAAGGAGAAAAATGATAGATGATGGTGAAATCCTGGTGTGATTACGTAATTCAACAATGACTTTTGACCTTGTAAGTGTATTTATGCTTTAGCTTAGGCCTATTAGGGTTGTATGTAATCAAAATTTGGGAAATGGTATTTTTTCTCTCAATATGCAATGAGAATTATGGTGTTTTTCAATGGGGAATCCTATTGTGTGTATAATTTTAAATTTTGTTTTATAGTGATATTTTTTTAGATTCCTTTGAATGGGTCTTACCAAACTTGAGGGTTGACGCTTTCATGAATTTTAACTTTTTAAATTACCTATTATTTGGTGGGAGGACAAGAGCAGTGGATTTGAATAATATAGGGATGCGTTATTTTCCAACGAGAGTGCTATTTTATGAGGAGCACAATGTGTTTACATGGTTACTAAGAATAGTCTATCTGTGAGCCTAAACTATTTTCATGATAAATAGGGATATTATGGGGTCATTGGTTTGCTTAGAATAATGGTTTATCCACATGGAGAATGAAGGAAAGTAGTCAAAAGGCCTTGGAGTAAGTCATGAGATAAGTGTGTAAAATAAGGGGTCATAAGTGCACTATTCTAGCTTATATGTTAATTTATGTGTCTAAATCTTCCCTTTATTTATTATAATGATGCAACAAAGTAAAATTATTAGATTAAAAGGAAAAGTGCATATCGTAACTTACCTTTAAAGTCCAGTCTTCAATGTAGGCTATAATTTTAAATTATACTTAACACGAAACTACAATGAAACATGTATACAATTATTCGTTACTTAATATTAATATAAAAAAATAAAATATAGTAAAATTATATATATATATATATATATATATATATATATATATAATGATAAGGTAAAATACACCTGATTAGGTACATAAACTGTTGTGTTTTTTTGGTGCAAAATTGGTGGTTGTAGAGGTTAGGACTCTTGGATATTTCATTTACATTAAATAACTTGGATTGGAATATTCATTCCCCAATAATCATTAATAGTATAGTGTGCTTAAGAACCCAATGTGTGCTTGAATTCATTATTTCATAACCAAATTAGTGAATTAGTCTATAATATTTGTATGAATTATAATAGATTGTTTTAGTGAAAAATTGGTGAAAAAGGGTGAATGAACAACTACGGATAGAGTAAGGCTCATTTTTGATGAAAAATTGGTGAAAAAGGTTAGTATCATATGGTTTTGGTTTATATGACATGGAAAATGACAAGCATTTTCATTCCATATACGAAAATAGTGCAAAATTGAGTAAGGAAGATGCCATATGCTACACACATGCCCCTACTTTGACATATAGTGTACATGGATTATGAGACTAATTAATAATAAGTGAAAAATTGAGTAATAACCTACATGATAAATTGGAACACATTTCAGGTATGATTCTCCCAAACTAATCAAATCTAAGATAAACCTGAGTGCCTTTCAAAAAGTTGTGATTGTAACCCTATGATAACTATTTTGTACCACCTAAGATTCTATGAAATTATAAAAGTGAAATTTTTTTATTTATTTGGAAAAAAATACACTATTTTTGATAATATTAGGTTGTTCCATTGTCAAAATAGAGTGATATTATCTAAAACAATGATCTGTGTGATTTATGGGTATGTTTTATGATCCACTGCCACTCTCACACATAGAAACATAAAATCAAGTTACATGTTCAAATGTCACTCTCACACATAGAAACATAAAATTAAGTCTTAGATAGACATGTAAGTCCATGTTCAAATGTCTAAGAGTAAAGAATAAAATATTCATAAATAAATCTAGTTGATCAACATAAGAAATTCCTAACACTAGTAGATTTAGTAACTTAGGTAACTAGTAAGATATCAAGGTGTTAGTAAGTGAGAAATATTGACAGATGCTATGCCATATAAAGAGCCAAGGTATAACCAATAAAGGATATCTAAATAAGGATAAAACCTATGTATAATATTCCCATAGTGTCATTGGTGATGTATATACAAGTTAAAAGAGGCCTACATCTACTTTCAATTTGAGCATTGATAACCTATGTTCATTGGGATAAGAGAATGGGAATAGGACAATATTGTAACATGATTTTTTATGAATAGCATGCTCTTTTATACTTGTATTTTTTGAGTTTGTGACAATGAAATAACCTACAACTATGTCTAGGTATGGCATATTTTATGCTCTACACTCACTCATATTCACTTGTGAAGCATATATGATATACAATCAAGTATTTAGTATTGTACACAAATCAAGTGATTTAATTTAACTAAACATAATAATCCATAGGTCCTAATTCTTGAGTTTTTTCTAAAATATTTTACTTTTTTGTTACCTTTTACATATATAACATGATAAGAAAATAAGGTATGTACGCAAAATAATACTACCATATGGGAAAGATATCATCAATGGGATGCATATATATAATTCATATGTCATATGTGTTATAATATTCAATTAAATTATCATATTCATTAAACATATTATTCATGTCATTATAATCATACTTTGCATAGTAAATATCATCATTATAGGAGAGAAAAAATTTATGAGATTGTGCTTGAGATAATGATATACCATTCTAGTCTTCTTTTGTATGTGGATATATGAAAAAAACTACTCCATAAAGTGGTAAGTAATTGTTTTATTTCACTTGTGTGATATGTATGACATCATTTACCTTTAATGTTATTCTATTACTTATATCTATTTGTATACTAGCTAAAGATATGTTCTCATTTTTATGATTTATATCTAAATATGTTCCCTATTTTGAAATGGAAGTAGATTTTATTTCATAATCAAATTTAATACAACCTCTATTTTTATCAATCATTATTCCTATTGATTATAACCATTATTTTCTAAGAACAACATTATATGCACTTAGATTAGAAATAATGTGAAAAGTAAGATAACACTCTTTTTATAAGTAAATTAAACTCTTAACATAAATGATCCCACATGTTGTAGGTGCATTAGTCTGATCTAACTATTGGAGCTTATTTTAAAGAGATATAAGAAATGACAAAACATTTTTTTTCCTAGTAGTTCATAACCTTGACATCTATAAATCACTTGACATCTATGTGAGAAGTGATAGTGAAAGGTTCTTGATATGAGGAAAGACTTGTAATTTCACTTTTTGGAACCATACTTGTAACATTAGGTTTTATATGCATTTATTTCCTTTTAACCTCTTTTGTTATAAACATTATTTTAAGAATGATATTTTTATTACCTTTAATTTTATTTGGTAAACTCTCTTTTAGTAATTTCACTTTTTTTGTTGTATTTTTTATAACCTTTACATTTTAACATGTTCCATTTTTAATTTATCTTTTTTCATCTTGTGCCTTTTGTAAGCTTGTTTGCTCTAATTCGGCCTTTTAAATATTTTATTTCTCTAATTTTTCATTTGTAGTTATTTTTGCTTTGAATTATACTTTTTAACCCATAATTTTTCTTTTTTCACTTGTGTTGTAGAATATTCACTCATATGGTGAGTGGGTTAATTGATTTGTGTATCAATGATAGGATCACCACAATCGATTATATATTTTTTAATTTGTCCTTAAAGGAATAAAACTATCTATATGACGTCCATATATTCTATGGTATGTATAATAGTATTTTGATTTCCTTAAGGGATGTATAATAGATATTTTGATCAACTTATTTTGGAACATTTCTCCTAGAATCTCACTTTAACTCTTATTAGGGTTTTGAATACTTTTTGAATCTTTTGTGGTAGATGAATTTTGTTGTAATGATATTAACATTATGAATTTTAAACTTTCAAACTTTGATATTTTTAAATTTAAACTTTTTGCATATGAAATTGAACATGCCTCATTCCCCTTAAATTTATGCCAAATGATATAGAATGATATGCACCTATATTCCCAACTGTAACTATATTTGAAATCTATAATTTTGATCTTGTAATTGTTTTGCATGTGCCCATGCATATCAAGTGTGTATTATTATATACTTTGAATCTTGTAAAAGTGAGTGAATATAAATGTCATATTCCCCCATAATCCATATCAATCTATTAATATTTATCATGTGTTTTATTTTTAAATTAGTTTGAATCTTTAAACACTTATATTCTATTATAAATTCATAATTTATAATAATTTAAATCTTTGAAAACCTACAATATATTCTATAATCTCTTTTGAATTAAATTTAACCTTTGAAACCTATATTCTATTTATTTTAATCCTTTACTCTGTCTAAGATATTATTTTTTTATTCATGGAGGTTTGGATCTCTAGGATAAGCTCACTATGAAGCCCTCCTTTCCAAATGAGGGATGTAGCCTACAAGTCATTCAACTATTTTAAAAAAAACATATCATGAGATAAATATGTAATCATGTCATCATGTGGATATTATGTCATCATATAATTTAATTGACATTGATTAATGTATGTAACATATGGAATGCCAGACATATAAGTGTCTTATCTAGATATATTTAGCAATAAGGCATGTAATAACCTTACCATATCTAAGGTAGAATACATAGTAAAAGTGAATTATATGTATCATAAAATAATAAATATTATCAATAAAAAAATCATAGTAAAAATTTTTATACAATAATGCCAATGGACATGATTATGTCACAACAAGCAAGGCCAAAGGCCACATGCAAAATACATTAAGAATGTCACAAACAAGGTTCATGCTCACATGTCTCATACTAAAAAATATCATAGATACATTAAATAAATTTTAACACAAGGGCTATAAAAAATAAGAGAACAACGTCAATCCTATCATGTAATAAATTATAAAAACATCAAATGAGCATAAAATAAATGACCTATCTACCATGTTGATATATATATATATATATATATATATATATATATATATATGGTAGATAGGTCATAGAAATATATAACTTGTCATATTTTAACCTTTAAAATTATATTCCCCCAATATAGGTATGGACATTAGGTAGAAGGTAATTTAGCACCTGAGAGTCCATGTATAATGTATGTCCTACATCATACTCATATACCTCCTGAGATAGATATGTGTATATAAAATAATAGGTTATCTAAAAAATATATCATAAATAAAATATTTAAAGAGGTAACCTATCAAATAATGTCATTCTTAGGTCTTCATTTTGTTTTTTGAGAATTTTTTGAATACTTTTTAATTTTTACAATATTTGTTTTTTTTTTAAATTTTTATTTTAACTACCCTATGATCCCATTAATGGGAGAACCAAAATTCATGCTTGTGATGTATAAGCATCAACACATCTATGTACATTTTATATATAGGGGTTAATATTAATATAATAAGTCCTTTCTTGAAGGACAAGAAACCATGATAAGTTTCATAATGCATTGTAAAGGCCTTAAAGACATTAGGTAGGTTATAAAGTGTATTTTGGTGATACATGTAGAAAGGAGGTAAAGAGTGTGATGTAAATATATTTTACCTATGTAAACATGAAGGATCACCACCTCATAACAATCCAAAAGGAGAATCCTATGTTAGAAAAACCAAAACAAGGTCAATTCTATGTTTAAATGAGAGGTTGAGAATATTGTGGTAAATAATATAAAAAATAGAGTAGTTTTTGTTAGTATTTGAGATATTTTTATTGCTCGAAGCTCAATTTAGAATTTTATTTGTACCAAGATGTAAAGAAGGAGAACAAACTTAAAATTCTATATATTTATGCAAGCTATAAAAGAGGAAGGGTAAGAAGAAGCAAGTAGGATGGAGAATCAGAGACTTGTAGGTCTGAGTAGGAGAATTGTAGGTTTTGGAATTGATAATGAAGATTTATATTGGATAAAAAGGTAGAATGAATAGGACCTATAGACTTATGTCTATAGAATTATAAAGATTGATCTAATAAAAGATGAATATGATGGTTCAAATAGCTTATCAATCCATTTAAATGAGTAAGATATTGTTATTTAATATTTATTTATTATATTCAATGATATTTGAATGATTCATGATTAGTCTTAAAGTTTGTGCATAATAGTCAACCTTCATATATTCAGCTATTTGTGATAAATAGTCTATACAGAATAAAAATTCGGGCATTGTTAGTCATTAATACTAGTTCCCTAAGGGAGTCTAATGAGCCTACATTGATGTTTTTGTTTTACTTAGAATTATAAAGATGTGAGTCTTGGGTAAAATGTTTGGAAGAGTTTTTTCCAAAGTGTTATAATGCTTTTTTTGTCATGCATCATTGATCAATTTACTCAGAACCGATTGGTCCTTGTTAAATTGTATCAATTTTCCAATCTCAAAATTTACATAGATGAAAGTGTATTATCTTAGTCATATTTTAATTATATTTAGTTTTTTTCTGATTTTTAGACATAGGATGATATAATAGTCTAAAAATTAGTAGAGTTTTCATATATTTATTGATTGTTATTATCAAAACATTAATACTAGTTTCACTCACAAGCAATCAGTTATGTGAGGTTCACAAACAAGACATTACAATGATTTAAGGGGAATTAAAAATTATATATATTTTTTAATTTTAATCTGAGCAAGTCTATATGTGTAGTGGAAGATGGAATAAGAAATACAACTGGGTAAGATTGTTATACTGTCAATTTGAGTTTTTATGTGAAGATTGTTATCAGTTGATAGTTTTAATAAAGCATGAATTTTCCTTGTGTTCATTAAAAATTGATCAATAGCTTAGAAATATACAATAGTGGTAATGAAATTTTGATTAATCTGGTGACTATTAAATAGGATTTTGGCACCTAAAACTTGTGATAGGGTCTATATAGACCAAAATCTTGTCAAAGAAACTCATAATCCAAAAAGGTAATGTTAATCTTGTTGAAATCACTGGTGGTTTTAAATCACTTGAGTTGTCTCCATTTGTTCACATTATGTGTGTATAGGTAGAATTTTAACAATATTTTGAATAATAAAGTTTCTTGCAAGAATAAGTATTGATTGAAGGATTAATACTAAAGGTATCTAAGGTAATTTTCAGAGTAGAAGAACAACATGGAACAATGTAAGAAAGTTTAGTTTATATTTGTATAGGTTTGTGAAGAAAAAAATATAAGTTTGTGGCATGTATTTATTAAATTCATGAGTCTTGAATTAAGGATCAAAGTTAAAAATATATCTCTCACCCAAGGCTTTAAAACTCAAAAAACCAAAATTTCTCATGACTAAAATCCATTTTCCTAGAGAAATATACAATGAATAGTTATGAAATTTTGATAGTAGGTGTGACTTGGAATAATGAATCAAATTCAAGTGGTCTAGGATAAATTGGATATCATGTAAAAAGATATGGTTAAAATATAGGCTTCTAGTCAATACAGATCTATATACAAAATTGTGATTAAAGATTTTGTGTTGACCACCTTAAAGCTTTATAAACTTGTGAAAAGGTATGAAAATGCACTTATAATAAGTTGAGAATGAGGAATATATCTTTAATATTTCAATAATAATTAAGAGTAGTGAGTAAAATTTGAGTAAAAATAAAAAATAAAGGAGTTTGAATGCATTGAAATAGTTGTAAGCCTATTAAATTATCAAGCCTAATAAAATGAGAAGTGATCCTGGTATGATGGAAATTTGATGTAGATTACCATCCTATTGTATCATATATGTTTAATATGAATCTTTGTGGGTGAAAAGTGATACATGTAGATGAATCAAAATTATAAAAAGTGGCAGGTGATACAATGTAGCTATCTTGATCACTAATTATGTAATCCTTTATTGATTTTATGACTTGAGAGGTGAAATATATAATAGATTTTGTAATATGGTAGGAAGATGTCTCATTTCAAGTGTTTGTTATGGAACACACTAAAATATCTAAGGTACTACTTTAGGATGCACTATAGGATATTTTTATTTCTTTGAACCCTAAATAACTCTCTAATATGTAGTTTGGTGCTTAGGAAAGTGTAAATGTAATCATATAAAATGATAAAATTGGTAGCTTGAGTGTGGCTTATGACACTCAACCTATAAGTCTTTCTTGCATGTTCTCATGACCCTTATAAATGCATTTTTTCTTGTTCATAGTCATTTTGAGCTTTCCAAGTGATCATTTCACCTCAACCAGGTAGCATTTCCCAAGCCAATCCTATCCCCCTAGGTCCCACACCCATAGGATATGATCACCAAACATGGAATATAGAACTAGACCCTAGGGTTTCCTATTTTGGTGTTAATATCTAATTAAATTTTGATCTTTAATGGTTATTTCCTTCTAGTTCCTATCCTTCATCTTGTTGGCCTAGCATGAATATATTCAACCCATGACCAATAGATCTCTATAAAATCCCATTAAAAATTCATTTACGAGGAAGTTGGAAAATATTACAAATCAAGAAAGAATACAAACAAAATAATTGAGGAAAATTTTCCTATTCTCTACATACAACCATCCAATACAACTTCAACCATATTCAAATCCTCACACCAGTTCCTACTCACCTTAAGCATACCTACTTTAGCATTTTTGTATTTGCATTACACTATTTCACAAAGCACATTAAGTGGGAGAACTACATATGTTTTGATCCCTATTCGTAGTATTGGTATGTAAGTAGCATGCCTACACAAAGGGTGTGGATACACATTCAGTTCATATTACACACACTAACCCCCTTTTATTTCTCTAATTTCATCAAAGCATAATGAAGTCTAGTGTTTGAAGATTAAATCAGCTCTACAAGAAGTTCTGTATACTTTCTATAGTCAGTATTTTTTAAGTAGGCTTACATAGGGATAATGAAAAAAACCCAAAAAACTTAGGTCTTTGCAAGTAATTTGGACAATAGTGGTACAAGAGGATAATAACAAAAGACTCGAAGGTTTCCTATTTCAGTGATCCTATCCTTTCACAAAATAAAAGACAAATCTTGATTTGTGATATTGTCCTAGTCTTGCATAGCTAATATTAGACCCTACAATAGCCATTTCAATTCATTTTAAGCTAAGTCTTATTTCCTCCATGTTTATTGTTATTTATAAAAAGGTTAAAAATACATATAAATTAGAAAAATTAGTAGTTAAATTATTGCAATATTATTTACTAATTTAGTCAACCCAAACCTTTAACTAAATTAGGAATAAGACTCCAATATTCTAAAAATAGTTAAATCATTTGGTGAACCCAACTTACTTCATTTGCACATAAAAACCCTAGAAACCTTAGTGTAAATTTATTACTAATTTTTTCAATAATTTTTTGAATTTTCCTCCATACTTTAAATCATAAATTCACATTTAATTTTTAAATTTACCTTAATAATTTAAAAAATCATTTATTTGAAACCCTCGTTGAATTTAGTAAGTCCTTTTGTGCACAAAAAGCCTAGAAACCCTAAAGAAAATTCTTTTCTGATTTTTCCAATATTTTTATGTTTTTCTACCTACATATTTAAATCAGAAATTCATAATTTATTTTTAAAATTGTATAGTGATTTAAAATAAAACATTTTCTTTTAAACTTTAGTTTTATATACTAAGTCCCTTTAAATCAAGAGTTTTTTCAATATTTTTCTAATTTTTTACATACATATTTAAATACAAAATTTGCTAGTAAATGTTTAAAATTTCCATAGTAATTTAAAAAATAAAAATAAAAATATGATTTTTAAAAATCCTAATTGCATATACTAAGTCCCATTGCTTTTGAGGTATCACCTTACATGTTTTTGAGCTTCATATCCTTTTTATGCATTTTTTGATTTGCTTTTTAGAGGACTTTACATTTCCTATATTCGGTGTTTTCCTTCCATAGCACTTTGATTATTAAAAATTATTAAAAAAAAATCAATCAATTTTTAATTTGTCTTTCTACTTCAATAATGACCTAATACACCGATTTTGATGAAACTGATAAAAGGGAACTTTAATAACTCCTAACTAAACACCCTAACATGAAATATGATATGCTTAAAATAATATAAGAAGAGAAATAAAAAACAAACAATGGTCAATCCTCTCAAACCATAGATCAACTAGTTGCAAATGACACTATGCGGGCAACTATGTCTCAACAACCCCCTATAGCAGCCCAACCTTCCCCTATACCACCATTGGCTATAGTCAGTACATCTTTGTCTCCTAATGTGGTTACCCTTATGCAAGAGATAAAATATCTTCAATTTAAAGTGCTAAATCTTGAGCAAGGTGCTTCTAGACCAATTTAGACATTATATTTTTTTGATGTGTTGCATACACCATTGGCACATCATATTATTTTGACACCCTTATCACTAGGTTTTATTCAACCCAAGATCACTCTATATGATCGAAAAGGTGATCAAGAGACACATTTGAGTGCCTTTCACATAGCATGTTTGGACTATGTGTCAAATGACTAGATACTAACCAACTTATTTCCATGGAGTATAAAGGATTATGATTTAAAATGGTTCTATAGTCTACCAAATCAGTTTGATCAATGCATTAAATCCTTTAACTAACATATTCCTATCTCATTTCAACATTAAAATTTGCGATAAGGTTTTCTATGCCCAAGTTACAAAACAAAAACAAAGGTCAAATGATCATCCCATAGATTATTTTCTTTGATAAAAGACTATCCTAGCTAAGATGACTAGCCCCATGGCTGATCAAGAGTTACAAGATTCTCTTCAAATAGAGTCTTCTACCATATTTACATGAGTCAATAATGTTTAAAATATTCTCTTCCTTCACTAAGTTATGTCATACACTAAAGGAAAAGGAAGTCAAATTAATTTTAATGGGAAAACTCAAGTACACAAGTATATCAAAAATAACAAAGAGTAATAACAAAATCCCACACAAAGTCAAGGTCAATGATAACAAAATTTAGAATCAACCTATAATCAATGTGGCTTTAGAATCCCCTTATTGAGTGGTTTTATCAACACCTCTTTCATGAACCTTTACTAGTCTACTAGTTTCTCTAGCTATAATTTTAGAGTAGCTTTTAGAATGTAATATCATATCTCTCCCTCCTATTCAGGAAGTTAATCCAACAAAGCCTCTTCTATAAGGATATGATCATAATGCATTTTGTTAATTTGATAGGGCACTAGGCCACACAACAAATAGATGCATAATTTTGAAACATAAGATACAAGACTTGATAGATGGCAATCTTATTGACCTTATCACTCTAGTTGAACCTCTATAGGCAAAGCAAACATAAGACAAATCTCTAAAAGTTTTCTTAGATCATTTTTGACAACATTCTAAACAAGATATAGGGGACACATTAGGTGTTAACCATACATATCATGCACATCCTCCACCAGATACATACTAGGCACCTTTAGTTGATTTACACCCTTTAAGCAACATAATTGGTATGTATAATTCTAGAGTTCCAACTAGACCGTCCATCTCCTTCTTAGAGCAAGAGATTATTGAGGATGATTTAGATTACCATGCACTCTTTATTAGATCTTACATTAATCATAATCCCATTCATAGTGTTCTCATAGACCATGGATCTAATGTGAACATGTGCACTATGAAATTATTGTAGAATTTTATATATTTAGAGTAGGATATTACCTTGATGAACATAGTTATTGATGTATTTAGTGGGCACATACAAATTTCATTAGGTGAGATTATAATTTCTCTATAGATTGGTCCAACACATGTGACCACACCATTTACTATTGCTCCTAGTGTAGGAGTTTTTGATATGTTACTTGGTCGATCATGGATTCAGAAACTTTGATTAGTACCTTTTATAGTTCATAGATGCATGAAATTCATTCACACTAATCAGGTTGTTACAAATGGTAGAGTTCTATATGAGTTATCACTCCCCACTTTAGAGCCATATCCTACTTTTTAGTCACTAATTTTATATTATCCACTAGTTACATTTATTCCTCTAGTTTAAATTTAGACATAGTCAAGGCCTTCCTCACCAGCATAGATAGTTTATATACTTCCATAGTAGCTTCTTTTAGAGTAACCACAATTTTAGGACTCTAAATATTTTTTAGCTATAGTATTCACACCTAGGGAAATATAATTGAGGTCTCATACCTATACACATAGAAAACATGTTTAGAGAGATTTTCCTACTACTAGATGTGTCCCTAAGAGCCCTATAGTTACATCCACTTCTCAAAGTTATAAGGGGACCCCACAGTCAGTTTTCACTATATAGATTTTAGAGAATTTATTACATATATTTTAGAGCCATAGTCTTAGCCTTTCCATTATGCTTCATAATCATACACAATCCCTCTCTTTGATATAGGACACCATGATAGGGAGTCTCTCATGAGACTTATTGGTTATCATCATTTCTTCCCAATATTTCTTGTACATAGTCTCCTAATTATTGATTATACATAGATTATTTCAAAAATATAAAAAAATTCAAATATGTCAAAATATAAAAACATTCAAATATATCAAAATTCTAAAAACATTGAAATAAATCAAAAGCACCAAAAACATTTCAATTGTATGCATCATCCATGCTTTACATTTTTAATACCATGCTAGACTTACACTTTGTTTTTTAATGCTATTATTGGTTGATTTATCTACATTACCATGCTTTAATTGATCTTATTTGAGTGTTTTCAATGACATACAAATCCTTGATTACTTTAATCTACCCATTGATGGGGCATCTTATTTCTACATTAGATACACACATCAATATAACAACCCACCAGGGGCATGTTTTACATGACTACACCATTTAGGTTATGTCATTACTATACCATAAACTCTATTTATCATGATGATGTACATTATTTACTAGCTTACATAGATTACTCTATCGACACTCACTATTATATAACACTCATGTATTTATTAACATATACCTAGTCTTACATTACATGTCTTGCATATTTTCACTTCTTGATTTGATTAGTTAGATACAATTGTGCTTCTAGTCTTTACATACTTTCCTTTCTTTCTTTGCATAGATAGATATGATTGTGTTTCTTAGTTCCTATTCTATGTTTTGTGTGTGCCTTAGGACATTTGCCAATGTCCTTTGCTTATAGTCTTTTATGTACCTATGGCCCTCATGTTGACCTTGATTTTTTTTAATTATATGTGTATGTGGCATTTGAATGTGCCTTATATGATTTATTTCCTAGATTGAGTGGCCTATGCCCATGTGCCTTATTTTCTTGGCTCCTTGGCCACTCTTTTATACTTCTTTCTTCTTACCTTGTATGCTTGTTTACTTGTTTACTTCCCAATTATTTGCAACGTCATGATCCATATCATGCATTATCTTGATTTTTTAGATGCCATGATGAACATCATGCTCCATCCCTCCTTGACAACTAAAACATAAAAAATAACCAAACCTCTAGTTCTAATTCACTATATTGCACATGTTATTATATTATTATATCTATCTAGGCCTACCCCTATTTATATAACAATCTCTCATGCAAACCATGCTATATCTTGAGATATCTTATCTATTATCATTACTATATCATATATTTTTGTAGCATAACACACTTGCAAGGATATAAGGATAGTCATTTTAGGGTCTTCATTCCTAACCTTAAAAGAGGAGAAAATAAACAAGGGTTTTGTCATAGAGATCAAAGCTTCTAACCGATCAAAAATAAGTTTTAAAAACACCTAGAATAGTATTCAGACTTCAAACTAGGTAGAATAGACTAGATAGATAGTGATAATTATAGAATAATCTATAAAATTAGCACAAGAAAAGATTGCCAACTTTGGAATATAACATCAAAATGTAGGGTGTCCTATTTTGGTGCTCCTATCCAAATAGTAAAAAAAACCATTTTTTTCAAAAATAGACAAAAAGGTAAGAACTATTATAGTTTTGTCAACAATAGTTCAGTTTAAAATCAATAGTTTTAGTAAAAAAATTTATACATAATCTAGATATAGGGGCATCATGTGTAGCATGATAGATCTCACTTCTAGTTTCAGATATGGTAGTTGGTATAACTTCCAAAATCAAAATACATGTTATAGATACCAATGATTGGGGGTAAAGTGCATGACACATTTACTTTCTCTTTTATACAATTAATGGCACTACCTAGGCATTCTTAGCAGTTACATGTCTTATTCCATCTGCAAGTGGTTGGCATCATTCTCAAGTGGATTCTACATAATCATATTGCCTAGTTTTGGAGTAGCTTTCATACAAGCCTAATATCCACCTTTTTCATGTAGCCAAGAGTGGCCTAGTTTCTAGCACATATTTGACTATCCATGCCACATTGTTAAATTAAAAAACATTCATGGGCTTCAGGAGCCATATTATATGGCACACATTCATACTAGTATCATTTCATAACTTCACTTCATGGGGCAATGATGGACCCAATGAACTATCTAGCCTTTCTATTCTTGAGTTGCCTACTCAGAGGGATTGGATACACAGTCTAAACATCGATTAACATATTCATGATCACATAGCTTCAATTAGTGGGTGATGATGGAACCAAAGGGATAACCTTCACATTCTTAAGCTACTCTTGGGAAATTTAACATTTATCTCCATTCATGATATTACTCTTGGTACAACATCATTTAACACATACCCAACATCACTCAGCATCACTCAACATTACAATAGGTTTTTTATTGGTTTGCATACTTGGTGAGGTATATTTATTCCTTTCTCTTGCTCTCTCTCTCTCTCTCTTACCTAGCTTTTGTATGTTCTTATTTTTGATATGGTGTATCTAGTAAGAATTGATCTACTCTTTATTTTCTCTTGTATATTTACACTTCACAACTTGATCTCTCTACATACACCCAACATCACACATCTTCATGAGCTTCACCCTTAAAGGTAAGTTTAAGTATGCTTTTTACTTTTCCTTTATCCTAGTATTTTGCTTTATTGCCTCACTAGAATAAAGTTGGGGGAGGGGGGTAAATGTAGTCATGTAAAATGTCAAAATTGTTAGCTTGAGTGTGTATTGTGACACCCAACCCATAGGTATTTATTTCATTCTCTCATAACCCTTCTAGACACCTTTTTGATTATTCATAGTCATCCTAAGCTTTCTAAATAGTCATCCCACCTCAGCTAGACAACATTTCCCAGGACAATCCTATCTTCCCAAGTCTTGAACCCATAAGATAGGAGTGCACAACCTGGACTATAGTGTTAGACCCTAGGGTGTCATATTTTGGTGATCTTATCCAATTACATTTTGAGCTCTAATGGTTATTTCCTTTCAGTTCATATCCTTCATCTTGTTGGCCTAGTACAAATACATTAGACCCATGACCAATAGATTTATATAAAATCCTATTCCAAGTTCATTTATAAGGAGGTTGGAAAATATTATAAAGCAAACAAGAATACAATCAAAACCACCGAGGCAAATTTCCCTATTCTTTGTATACAGTGATCCAATACATCTTCAAGCATATACAAATCCTCACACTAGTTCCTAGCCACCTAAAACACAATCAATTTAGCATTTTTTCATTTACATTACACTATTTCACAAAGCACATTAAGTGGGAGAACTACATATGGCTTGATCCCTTTTCAGAGTATTGGTATGTAGGTAGCGTGCCCACATACGGGGTGTGGATACACATTTAGTGAATGTTACACACAATAACCCTCCTTAGTTCTCAAGTTTTATCAAAGAAAAATGAAGTCTAGAGTTTTAATATCAAATCATATCTACAAGGAGTTCTGTAGACTTTTAGTAGTTGACATTTCATAGGAAGGCTCATACAGGGACATAAAATAAAACCTAAAAAACTCAGGTCTTTACAAGTAGTTTGGATAATAGAGGTAGAAGAGGATAATAGCATCAGGCTCTAAGGTGTCCTATTTTGGTGCTCCTATCTTTTTAGAAAACAAAATCTAGATCGTAATTTGTGACATTGTCCTAGTATTGCATAGCCAATATCAGACCCTACAATAGTCATTTCAATTCATTTTAAGCTAAGTCTTATTTCCTCCATATTTATTGCTATTTATATAAAGGTTAAAAATACAAATAAATTATAAAAATTAGTAGTTAAATTATTTTAATATTATTTACTAATTTAGTCAACCCAAACCCTTAACTAAATTAGGAATTAGAATCCAATATTTTTAAAATAGTTAAATCATTAACCGTTTACTTTGAACTAATTATATATAAATATTTTGAATAGGTGAAATAATTGATATTATACTATGCTCTTTAATGGGTTTCATAACCATATTTTATGTATACCCTAAAAAAGAGTTCATATTTGTTAGAATTATCATCATTGTTTTTAATGTCATCAAATTTGATTAACATATATGGTGATGATGTGCTTGTAAATGTACCAATAATTTTTTCTTTTGGATGTCTATATGTATTAAGAGGAGGATGTACATTGTATGCATGATGCACTTAAAAATTATCTATATTTTATGATACACCATGATTTATAAGGGGATTACTAAATATTTTAAGCTTTGCATTATAATTTTTTTATGGTCTAACTCCTATATGGGTGTGCATAGATCAATAGTATTATCAACAATAATATATTTTATCTTATTCCTTATCTTGAAATATTTTCTTGTAAAATGAAAAGTATATCTATGTTAGTTACAATATATATATGTTAATCAAAATAGGCATTACTTTCAAATCCCCTAGGTTGAGGCTTAGTCAAATAAAGTTCATATGGTGAAGGTATATATATATGAGATTACAATCAAATACCTTATATAATAGAACACAAGGAGATTAGGTAACCTTTAAAATTTCCTCCTTAGTGGAGATTACCCTTAAAGCCTATTTGTTAGTTGTGATAGTGCATTAACTATTAATTTTATTTCATTCTTACTTTTATTAGATTTTACCTTTGTAGGTTGGCTTGCTTTGAAACTTGATATGTGAAGTACATGAATCACTAGGTACAAATTTTTGAGTATTCAATATTATAAGCTTGATTTCTCTTTCTTTGACTATATGACATAGATCATCAAAATATTTGAATTTATAAAAAATTATTGATTGATGGAGTGGTGAAAGCAATATCTATGTGAAATTATCTTATAATTCATTATTTACCATATAGTTTGCTATCTTATCTAGAAAGGTCTTGTGTCAAATAAAATATTCATTGATTTGACCATTTGACCCCTAATTTAGTTCATCAATTTGTGCATGATATATATTTTCAATAATGTTGATTGAGAAGTGTGCTAAGATTTTTTTTGCTAATGGGTTGGATGCCCTAATTGATTGAAGTGGGAGATCATAAAACCATTTTTAATCATAATCCTTGAGGGTTATAGGAAAGATATTGGTCATTATTTTTTCATTATAAGTATAGTCCAATCATGCTACATTAAATGATGGGATATTTTGATTAGGATCACCTTTACTCTCATAGAATGGTAGGTAATGGGTACGAGGCTATCTCAAGTTCTAAAGGATTATGAATAAAATTATGAAAATCCATTGAGTGACTTGACTTAGAGGTCCTTTATCTAATTAAAATAATGTCATGTAAATATATAATATTTTTCACAAGATAGTATGTATTAGGTAAAGTTGGTAGTGGACCTTGTTTAGTGATCAAGGGAGGTGTGTAAGATGATTTTTAGAAATAGTCATATGAATCTATTAGAAACCAATTGATTCATCCATACCTAAGGATGATGTCATAAATTTAAATAGAGGTATTGGTATACGAATAAAAACAATAATATTAAATAGAACACCTAAATTGGAAATGGAGGCTTGAGTTGATTTATTTTACTCATCTCTTACAATGTTTAATAATGTGTCAATATTATGTGGGTTGGTATTAATATATTTAGTGATTTCCTTGTCATTAACTATATCCACTTTTTATTTATTAGTCTCAATTTTCATGAATCATCGATTAATAAGTTGTTTAGTGTAAGATTAAAAATGTACAATTGTTCTTGTTCTCAAGTTATACTTGATTTTTAAAAAAATGACTTAATGGTGCTAGATATTTATGAGCATTATTTCAAAAATATGATTTTAGTAAGGCATGGGATTATAATTTATTCATTTTAGTATTTTTAGCATTCATTTTGAAAATTTTATCCTAAAATAAATCATTGTGAAAGAATGATATGCACCTTTCCCAAAATGGTGTTATTCTATTGGATATCTTGCCCACAAAACTTGACAAAAAGTGTGAAGCCTACATTTTGGCCACACATGCAAGAGAACCATTTCCAAATCCATAGTGGAAATATGATAAAAAAGTTAAACTGATTCACTCAAACTTGTGTTTCTTCCAATTCTCTAAAATGGTGTTTATAAGTATTTCATGTTGTTCATTGATCACTACAACAAAAGGAATTAAATATACTTTGTCAAACAAAAATCTGAAACATCAAGACACTCAAAAGTTTTGAATTATGGTTTAAAATGAAGATCAAAACTACATTGAAAAACTTAGGACTGATAATGGTGGTGAATAAATTTTAATTAATTTTAATTTTATCTTTATAAAAATGGGATCAAACATCATCTCACAGTTCCTCGCACTCCACAATAAAATGAAGTTGTAAAGGGGATGAATAGGACTGTGATGAATATGGTTCATGTTATGTTGTACTTAAAATGGTTAAATATTAAATTTTGTGTTGATGTAGATAAAAATAAAATTAAACCACTGCAATATTTCATCATAAACAACTGATGCATAGGGTACACAACTTCTTTACACTTTTTCTTGTTCAAGATACACTTCATTAGCAATGTCTTCTCAATTCAATATTCATGCATTAGATATGAGATGCATTTGATTGTTTTATTATTTTGAATTTATTTATCATGATTAATATGGTCTCATTATACTTTTAATTCCCTTTATAAAACTTTACATCCCTTGTTCCTACGAATTTGTAACTTCTTATGTTCTCACAGTCCAATCTAGTAGCCCTTTTTATAGAAATCCTGCTAGTACAAAAGAGTACAAAAGGATTTGGGGAAAAAATAGTGAATTTAGATACAATATATTATAATTTATTTATCTAAAAAATTTGTCTCTATTTAATTATTTAGACCACTCTTATAGATTCTTTTCACTCAGTGTTTAGGCTAATAGGCCTATCAACGCTGTTTTAACACACAATATCCAATATTCTGTACTAAAAATTAAATATCAAATTATTAATTTAAAAATTTGATTATATATAATAAAAATCTTATAAAAACAAAATTTCAATCTTTTTTTATGGTGGAATATCCTGTTATACACATTTTATTATTGAACACCTAACTCCAGGGTTCACATAGTCTATGTAACCTGAGAGGAAAAAAATAGGGTTTCACACTTCATAATGAAATGAAATAAAATATTAAGGTATATTTATACTTTTATTCACATATTACACATTTTAAAATTAAAAAATTACCATTTCCTTGCTTTGATTCAATATTTGTTACAAGGTTGCATTTGATTGTGCACTTAGTCATAGTTCGACAAAGCTTGAGAGGGATTGTTTAGGGGTTTTATAAAGTTAAAATGATTCCCATAGTTTTATTAATAGTAAATATGATTTATACTAATATCATACACTTATTTCAATAAATTAGTGAGTCCTTAGGCTCATTTTAAATCCTTCTCAACAAACTTTACACCTGGACTATGTGTGTAATACTCAAAGCAACATAGGGTTTATAAAAAATACCACAAGAATGTATGATAAAGTGAATGTAAACAAAAAAAATACTTCAAAAATATCTCAAACAAGGACAAATAATCCTTTGTGAATTATTTAAAACATCCTTAAAAGTTTTTCTCATACATATAATGCACTCTATCACTCTAAACACATAATAAAAGAAGTGCATGCCTATAACATTTAGTTTTCTCCAAAGGAAATTAAAACTCATTAAGAAACAACACTATAATATTAATAAAAGTGTATCACACTTACTACAAGAAATATAATATCTAAAATATTTTTTCATTACATATTTCCTCCATTGAACATTTATATATAGTCATCCTTCATGGGTTTCACACTAAAAAATACAATCTATCTTGGAATAGTTATCAAAACCAATAAATTTTCATTATTTTGGATTTAAATATTCAATATAGTTCCA
This sequence comes from Torreya grandis, assembly GCA_037957365.1. NCBI lineage: Eukaryota > Viridiplantae > Streptophyta > Pinopsida > Cupressales > Taxaceae > Torreya > Torreya grandis. The sequence continues at coordinate 57,368 of JARHVA010004668.1, read as the reverse complement.
ATACATCCATAATCTAACTCTTCTCTTGACTTAAATGACTCACTACAAACAAAAACACTTACCTATATGCTAAACTTCTATAACTACCTAACTACCTCTTAACTCACACTTCTATGTTAGGAGTCTCTTAAATTATTTAATATTCTCATAAGCATAAAACAAACCTAAACATTCTTAAAGACTCCTTAGACACAAGGTCATAAATTTTGACCTTTCACCAACATCACAAAATTGGAGAAAAAATACAAAATATTTTCAAATATTTGAATTGACCATTTAGGCAAGAAAATGCCTAATGGGTCCAAATTCAAATTTGACTAAGACCTAGCACCGAATATGGACTTTTAAAAACCTCCTAAGACCATAAAAACTCATTAATGACTCAAAAAATGAAAATAGAGTAATATTTACAATGAGGTAGTGATGCTCATACATCATACTATCGAGGAACAAAGTGAAACTTTCCCTAAAAATTATAACTAGTTTGATTTTGATGTTCTTGTTTAACACTCTTTATTCAAAGGCACCTCCTCTTGGATCACATGACCTATTTGAGACACATAGGCCTTTGTGATGATTGTTGAATATTATGATGGCTCATCTTTCATTCTTCTCTCTCTTAATTTATCCTTTGAGGTTGAATTATTTTGCTTTGATCTCCCTCTTGATCATCTTCAACACCTACTTATGCTCTTGAAACCAACTTATACATGGAACACATAAGTCAATGAAAATAATATATTGCTTGTCCTCTTGGAATTCACGCCCTTGCTTATTCTTTCTTGTTCTCTCTTTGCTTAGTTCTACTACTTGTGGGTGTAATATTGTAACTAAGACTTCCTCTTCACTCTCTTTGGAATTCATTAAGTAATTCTCATCTGAAGTAACTACCTTATCCACATTCTCCTCCTTGTCACCATGTAGTTTTCTCTATAAATCTACCAAATCTACCTCTAATTCCTCATTTTTTATATAAAAACTTGCAATCATATTATATTCCTTCTTCTTGGGTTTGTAATACTCTTTCTAAGCTTGTAATAAGGCCATCAAACTGATCTATTTCATTATCCTTCTCAACACCTAGTTGGCTGAAACTATCCTTTTTTGGACTTGGATGCTCATTCAACTAATGCTTATGTATATGCTTCTTGAGTTTCTTGAAAGAAATTTTTTATGCCTTCTCTCCTATTTCTCAGATTTCATCTTATTTATTTGTGTCTGTTGTTTGATTTTCCACTTGAGTGGATTTTATCTCATGACCCATCCAAGGTGTGGGTTCTCACTTTCTCTATTATGAAGTTCATCAAGGCTATCTATTACTTTATCTCATTCATCTCTCTTTATAAGTATTATTCTTGTTGATTCCTTATTAAATCTCTTTCCCTCTACTTTATCAACTGATCCTTTTTATTATGAAATTATACCATCATTCTCTTCACCATATGTATTCTCTTAAACAAGTCTTTTACACCTTGCTCCATCTTTTATCTAATCTCTCTCCTTGGATCAAATTATTTGAGAAATCACTTTGATCTCTCCTTGTGAGATTATTTATCTCATTATCTATTCTCATGTCTCTATTGGCTTTCAACCTACCTTGAACAACTTCTTTAAATCACCTAAAATTTTGATTAGCAATTCATAGCAATAGCCAACCACTTTTCATTACATTATTAATAACCTTACTCAATAGAATATTCATACAAGTGAAAATAAAAATATAAAAAAAACCAAACATACCTTAACCATTGATTATTATTTCTATGATAAGAAATGATTAAGAGGATAAACAACTTCTTTATACTGTCTTATTTCAAGATACACTTCTTTGGAAATGTCTTCTTAGTTCAATATTCATGCATTGGATCTGAGATGCATTTGATTTTTTTTATGTTTTCCAGTGTTTTGATAATGATTAATAGGGTATAAATATACCTTTAATTCACTTTAAAACACTTTTCATCCCTTGTTCCTAAGCATTTGCAACTTCCTATGTACTCATAGTCTAATCTGATATCCCTTTTTTATAAAAATCCTACTAGTACATAAGTGTACAAAAGGATTTGGGAAAACCAATCATGAATTTATATAACCTATATTATAATTTATATATGAAAAAAATTTAAGGCTCTAGTTCATTCTTTAGATCACTCTTATAGATTATTTTCACTCACTATTTAGGCATAATAGGCCTGTCAACCCTGTTTCCACACATAGTACCCAATATTCCATACTAAAAAGTATGTATCAAATTATAAATTGAAAAATATATTTATATATCCTAAAAACCTTACAAACACAAAAAAATTATTAGTTATTGATGGTTCCATCTCCCATTATACACATTTTACTCTTGAAACCCTAACTATAGGGTTTATACAATCTGTGTAACCCGAGAGGAAAAAATAGGGTTTAATGCTTCATAATGAAATATAATAAATTATGAAGGTATATGATATATTTATTCACATATTACACCTTTTAAAATTAAAAAATTAACATTTTCTTACTTTGATTCAATCTTTATTACAAGTTTGTGTTTGACTATGCACTCAATCATAGTTCTGCAAGATACCTGATGTAATGGTCATAGTAGATAACATCACAGAAGATATAGTCACCAACATATAGTCATTGTAGATAAAATAGAAATTATATATCATAGTTGGGTAATAAAATATTATACCATAAACTCACCATTTTCTAATATATTATGATCACCAGTTTCTGTAGATTATCAAACAAAACATAATAAACTTGTTAAAATATATGCTTATAAAATCTCAACGGATCACCATATTATGGAATATACCCATGAATTAGTGTGTATACATGATTGAGGTGTAATATATATGGATCATAAAACAAAATAGATTGCCTCATTCTGTGCATGCTTGAGGTGTCTAGTGAAATTTTAAATGGTATACATAACCCCCAATTACTTAAGAAAAAATAAATAGAATTTTTGTACACAACCACCATGTAAATAATTTATTGTGAATATAATTTCATATTATTGTGGAGATTACATGGAAATTTATTAAAAATTTTAATTCTCACCAGTCATATCCATCTTACAAGAAATATTTTTCTATTATTGTTTGTTGATATATCTCTATATTTTCAAATTATTGTGTTCAATTATCTGTTAATTATTACTACACATTGAAAAAGTTACAAAATAAATTAAAAAATGCCATATGAACTTAAATTAGAGATGAATCAGACAATAAAACTTCAAAGTAGTGATGATTTTATTACAAAATCAAGCTAGTTTGAACATTGATGTTGTTCTGAAACTATAATTTATTTTATATTTGCTAAAAAATGTATAGAGACTAAAACCAAGACTTGAACCAAGATTTTCACCAATATTTGATAGAAATAATTAAATAATTAACTATAATACCAAGAATAATGTTTGAGGTGATGTTATTCTTTACATGCTTAAGGTGTCTAGTCAAATTTAAGGGAACCATGTAGAAAAAAAAATACAAAGACACTGTCATGAAAATAGAAAGAGTAATAGCAAGTTATTCACCAAATTATCACTTGGAATATTTATGAGGCATCGCACAACTTTCAATTACAATTCAAAATTCATGAAATTATATTTTTATCTATTTATTTTATATAAATTTGGTGTATTATGATTCTCACTACATTTGTGTTACATTCTCAATTTTGCTATGCTTTTTACTTGCTACATTTTCTCCCATAATGTTATGTCTCCACTACATTTTCTTTCGCTACGTTTTCATCACTACATTATCACCTAGAGTCATTTTGTAGAGCCTAAAAGGGAATATTTAGTTGTTTTATAAAGTTTAAAGGATTTCCAAAGTTTTATGAATATTTATTATGATTTATACCAATATCCTACACCTATTTCAGTCACTTAGTGAGTCCTTAGGCTCATTTTCAAGCCTTCTCAACTAAATTTACACATAGATTGTGTGTGTAATACTCAAAGCAACATAGGGCTTGAAATAATTACCATAATAATATATAATAAAGTGAATGTAAAAAAGACAAGATACTTCACAAATATCTTAAACAAGGACAACTAACCCTTTGTGGCTTATTTAAACATCCTTACTAGTCTTTCTCATATATACAATGCACTCTATCACTCCAAACACAAAATACAATAAGTGTAGGCTTATAACATTTAATTTTCTCCAAAGGACATTGAAACTCTTTAAGAAACAACACTATAATCTTCATAAAAGCATTGAACACTTAATACAAGAAATGGAATATTTGAAATATGTTTTCATTACATCTTTCCTCTATTGAACATCTATATACAGCCATCCTTCATTGATTTCACACTAAAAAAGAAAGTCCATCTTGTCATAGTTATCAAAACCAAAAAAAAATCATTATTTCAGGTTTAAATATTCAATATAGTTCCAATCCATCCCCAATCTAACTCTTTTTTTGCCTTGAATGACTCGGTACAAAAAAAAACTTACCTATATGAAAAAGTTCTATAACTACGCAACCATCTCTTAACTCCCTTATAACTCCAACTTGTACGTTGGGAGTCTCTTAACTTATTTAGTCTTTTCATAAGAAACAAATAGCCCTACACATTCTTAAAGACTCATAAGACACAAAGTCATAAATTTTAACCTTTCACCAACATCACATAATTGGAAAAATAATACAAAATATTTTCAAATATTTAAATTGGCCATTTAGGTCGGGAAATACCTAATGGGTCCAAACTCAAATTTGACCAAGATCTAGCACCTAATATGGACTTTTATAGACCTCTTAGGACCACACAAACTCCTTAATGACTTTAAACATGAAAATAACCTAATATTTACAAAGATGTAGTGATGATCCTACATCAATAACACTTTAATTCAAGATTATGTGTGAGATGTGTTGTGGTCAAATTACTTTAGTGTGACATCTCCATGTTTTTTAATCCACTTGTTATGTATTGATTCTAAAAGAACAGAGGAATAAGTTAGACCAAAGGAGTCATAAATGTATATATTTGGGATATTCTGAATTCTCTAAGACATATAGGCTATATAATGAGAAAAATTATAAGTTTCTTGTCACATGATAAAGCTATATTTTATGAAATTAGAAAGGATAAAGAAAAATTGATTCAAATTGATAAATATACAAAGTTTGATGTCTATAAATGGATTGATATGGACATTATAAATAATGAGTAGGGGACATATAATTAAGAATCAATTGATCTTTATTTTGTCCTATACATGAGAAAGAAACTCCTCCTAAAGGATAAAGTGCAACTTAATTAGATAATGGACAATGCCATAAGAATAAATGGCTTAAGGTGTTCAAACTTTATAAGATGAAATTGAAGTACGTAAACCACATAAAAATATGCCTAAGTGGGCCACCCATACATTAAACAATGTCAAACCTAGATCATTAGGGAAGAAAAGCACTAGAAGTACATATGCAACCACATCTCAACCAAACAGGTTAATTGGAGAAATTCAAGATAATATTAATAAACTCACCCTTAATGACTATAAAAAATCATAAATAAATTTTTAATTTTATTCAAAACCATAATATTTCAAACAAGATGAGAATCTTGAACATTAGAGAAAAGCAATGAAAGATGAGTACAACACATTGGTAAATAAATGGGACATGTAAATTGGTTGATCCTCCATATGGGCGAAAACTAATTTTATACATGTGGGTGTAACACAATAAATATAATGCCTAAATATAACTTAAAAAACATAAATATAGGCTTGTAGTAAAGGGATATGCTCAAAAATAATGAATTGACTGTAATCAAACCTTTGCACCTATCAAGAAATTAGACTAACATTCAAATGATGTTGGATTTGTTAGGTCATATTAGATAGAAAGTTAACCAAATGGACATAAAAAATTAATTTTTAAATGGTGACCCCAATGAAACAATGTACATGACACAACTTGGAGGTTTTATAGTAAATGGTGAAGAGAACATGGTGTACAAACTTGAAAAATCACCATATGGTTTGAAACAATTTGTTTGATAATTGTATGATAAACTATCTAACCACCTCATGAGCATGAAATTAAAAAGTTTTGATTTTGAATATGCAATTATTTTATTCCAAAAAATTAAAAAAACATTTTTATTCTTGGTGGTGTATGCTAATTATTTACTCAGCACAAGGAACAATGAATGGTACAATGCAAATTTCAAAATCAAATTTGAAGAAAAGATTTGAAATGATTGATATGAGTTATCTTCATTACTATTTGACTATTGAAGTATTTTAAAAACCAAATTATATCTTCATCACACATAAAAATTACATTAGTAACATTTTTATCATGTTTGGAATTGAATATTGTAAGACTCTCAACATGTCCATAGAACATATTCTAAAATTGACATCAAAATATACAAAATATTTGGTCAATGCCAATATATACATTCAACTCACTGGAAGTCTAATTTATGTGACCATAACAAGACTAGATATATCATTTGTTATTGGTGTTCTTTCAATATTCATGAATCAACTCAAATGGAGTCATTGTGTAGAAGAAAAAAGAGTCTATATATCTCAAAGGAATATAAAATTTTGGGCTCAAATACTCAAGGGTAAGAAACTTAAAAATTATTGGATATTTAGATTCTAAATATGTTAATGATCATGAAGATGGGAAATCTACCATGATTTTTAGATGAATTTGGGAACATCAATTTTCAATTGGAAAGCCAAGAATCAATCAGTGCCAATAATTTCTTCAGCATCTAAGCAGAGTATATGGATACTTTAGAGGTGAACAAAGAGATTTTATGGATCAAAAGGATTATTTTCAATTAGTTAGAATAAAATATTTAATCACCACTTATCATGGTTGAAGAGGGTTATAAAACTCAAATAGAAAAAATATAGTCTTTCATAATTGAACCAAGCATATCAGTACGAAATTTAATTTGATTCTACACTATGTGAAATATGGGAGTGTCAAGCTATAACTAGAGTTAATTTTAGTGGGCCATGTAAAAAACTCCATGGAAGTCCCGAGGTGAATCAGTATGGAAGGCATATCATTACATAAGTGAATCATGTGATGCCATGCAGTGAATTGTATAAGGCCTACAAGGTTTATCCAAATCTTATGCAAATAATAGGCTATAGGCAAAGGCTATAAAACATAGCCAAACAACCAAGAAATTTAGATGAGCAATGTCATAGCACCAAAAAATTAAGTCAAGATGAAAAATAATATCGATATGATGTAGACAAATGCTGACATGATGTAGATGAATGCTGGTAGAACACAGGCACATAACAACATGCTATAGATGTTCACCACCACTACATAGATGAATGCCTAAATAATGTAGATGAA